>JARPMJ010006842.1:0-48795 GCA_033366665.1 Phoxinus dragarum | reverse complement strand
GCACAGCAGTGCTTCACATCGCCAGCGCTGCCCGGCCTATTACAGCGACACGACACGAGAGACCAGGAATGCTATCAGCAGTGGACATACTTGGGGGAGAAAAAAAAAAAAAAACAAGCATTCCTTCCACATTTGTTCCATTCAATCTATGGCTCAGGCTTTGAATTCATACCACTGCACTATTGCATTGTGTTTGTGTGTGTCAATTTAAGCAATAAGCCACAGAAGACCATGAGTTATACAGTGATTGTACCAGGTCTGACAGGAAGATATATCAACCAATATAGCCTTTACCAAACTGTTATATTTTTGTTTTTTGACCAATAATAATAATAAAATAATCAGGGCTGTCCGTTAAACGCGTTATTAACGGCGTTAACGCAAACCCATTTTAACAGCGTACATTTTTTTATCGCGAGATTAACGCCTAGCAAACTTTGTCGTTTTTTTTCACATGCTTTTGCAACAACTAGTAACGTTATTAAAACTACACCACACCGGATCTAGCTAGACCAGAAACAAAACAACAGGCACGCCGCACACACTTGTCGCCGCACACACTTGTCGCCGCACACTTGTTTGGGCTTGCGATGCGAACCCGGCCAAAGAGTGGACGAGAAGCGCAGCGCCGAGCCGCGTCTATGACAACTGAGCGCGTCTAGCACATCGGACGCGCACTTTCTCAGTTTATGGCCAGCAATAAAAACGCTGAATGGCGCCGCCGGTGTGTGTACACTCATAGAGAAGAATGTGTTCGAATTTTTAATACGAGCCGCTGCGCGACGCGGCGCTTCTCGTCTGAACGTTACGTTTTGAGTGGATGAATGATGAGCGCGAGACGCCGAAATGGATGCCAATAAGATTCTGAATGGAAAGTTTACTTTTAAAAAGTTGCCAAATGGTTCAATTGACAAGACCAAAGTTATCTCTGTGTTGTGTCGTTGTGAACTGAGCTATAATCGCAGCACGTCCAGTCTAAACACCACTCGATGGCCAAGCACACACACCGCTGATGCGTTTCTACGCCCACTCGTCAATATCAGTAACGTTACCTCGAGTCGTCAGTATTTCTTTCACCCTTTTATTGATGGACAGTGTTACATTGTGTGAGAGATTATTTGCTCCAAGTGGGAATGTTAGTGTGAAATTGAACACAGTATATGTCAATGTTGTTTTCAAAAAAAAAAAAAAAAAAATTGCACAAAGCAAGCCGATCCACTTTTCCATGTTGATAAGAGCATTAAAATGAGAAAAAAATAATGGGACAAAAAGAAATCAAGAGACATTTAGAATAGATAAAAATGTGCGATTAATCGCGAGTTAACTATGACATTAAAGGGATAGTTCACTTTAAAATTAAAATTCTGTCATCATTTACTCACCCTCAAGTTGTTTCAAACCTGTATTAATTTATTTCTTCTGCTGAACACAAAGAAAGATATTTTGAAGAATGTCAGTAACCAAACAGTAGTCTGTACCCATTGACTTCCATAGTAGGAAAAAAAAATACTATGGAAGTCAATGGGTACAGACTACTGTTTGGTTACCGACATTCTTCAAAATATCTTTCTTTGTGTTCAGCAGAAGAAATAAATTAATACAGGTTTGAAACAACTTGAGGGTGAGTAAATGATGACAGAATTTTAATTTTAAAGTGAACTATCCCTTTAATGTGATTAATCGCGATTAAATATTTTAATCGTTTGACAGCCCTAAAAATAATACTTAAACCCCAGACCTTGTCATTGCTAGCACGATTCTCTTTGGTTTGAGCAAGAGGAGGAAACATCTGTGATAAACTAAACATTAAAAGTTATTTTACCTGTGAATTTTAGGTGCTATTCTTTGGAAACCCACCAAATGCTGGCATTTTATGTTTTTTAAAGTATGTACTCTATAACCAATTGTGTGAATATTGGCAAAATAATATATATTTGATCATGTTTATCATGTGTAATATATATATTTTTTAATTGTCATGCAATATTCTAACTTGCCAAATTCAAATATGATCTGCTGGCCCAGATATGAAATTATAGTTATTTGACAACAAGCTTTGAACATGACTCATCAGAATTAGACTCAGAACTAATCTTTTTATAATGCTGCATCTTCATTTTCTTCACACAGGTGATCTCACAGCCCTGTTTTGTGCGGAGCTGAGCCCGAGACATTTTTGTGAGCTTCAGAGCGGATTCTCATCTCTTGGGCTGTTGCTATGGCGCTATGCACTTCCTCTGCAGCTGCCGCCCTGGTGTGGTGGGTGATAAGCATCAGGGATGCTGGGACACAAGCTCTCTTATCTGGACGCATGACCACAATCACTTCCTGTTCATTACCTCTCCTGCTAGGAAAACACATAGGAATTAATGCGGCCTGACCAATGAGCCGCAGCTAAAAACATACACGGAAAAACAAGCTCGGACACTACAGGGCACAAACATCCCATTATGTGTCAATCATCTAAGCCGGTTGTCTGCATTGATACATTAACAGCAAAACGTATGGGTTAACTAAAGCTAGTTTGACTGCAGCGTTTATGCCGAGCTACGACACAATAACAGCCCCTCCATTAGAATGCAGGTCTCGTTCCCTGTCAGGAAATAAAGATTGCTTTATTGATACATGCTGTTGCCATGACAAGCATCCACAAGATCCGTTTGGTTCGAGATTTCGGCATCCTTGGCAATCGCACAAATCTGGCCTGGCTAATGAGTTTCAGCCTGATCAGGATCACATGGGTCTCCATGGCATCCTCAGATGAGCCTTGAGCCTGCGTCGCTATTAGCAGGACCTACTGCAGTTCGTCACTATTGTAGTTTTGTTTACATAAAAAACATAACTATTGATTAAGGAGTATAACCTGAGACCAAAACCTGCCTTTATGACTCATTCTTCTCTTTCTTGGATAATGGCGCCTGAGAAGTTATCTCTCGAACTGTAGTCTGCAAATCACCAGCATAAACTAAGAGGACAAAAATATCTCTATCATATTACAGTATTGATTGCGGGTGAACCTGAGCTGCAACTTTGCTTTGAAGTTTCCTTAGAAAAACATGATGTGTAATGATATTAATTAAATAGAGTGATGCTACACATGCACTTTACGAGGGTACGAAGACTAAAAAAAGCGTTGATGACATGATATTTATAGTTGCTGCATTACAATCACATCCATAACAATGGCAAAAGTGGTTTTCATCTTTCAAGTAATGCAGATTTGTTTTTACTTAGGGACATTTCACTAAAAAATGAAAATTCTGTCATTGCTTTCCCTTCATGTTGTTTCAAACTGATGTTTTTTTTTTGTCAAACAAAAACTTTTTGCAGAATCTTTATGTAGCTTCTGTCATACAACCGACCAAAAAAGAAAAGAAAAATCCTAAAAGATTTCATAAAAATAGTCATAAAAATAGCACTTTGTGCTATATGATTTTGGTCTGTTTCTCACGTAAATGTATTGTATAGGTTCAAAACACAAGTATATATATATATAAGTCAATATATGTCAGTAACATACAAGTCAAATGAAGCACTTTTATGGTGCTATTTAGGTTTTTTCTTTCCTTTTTGAACCTTGACAGTTGTGGTCATTCAAACATTAGAAAATTTCCACTTTCATTTTCCACTGAAAAAAAAAAAAAACCTACAAGAACAGCGACAGGTTTGGAGCAACATGAGAAAAATAATTAAAACCAGATACTCATTTCTTTGCAGACCTATCTATTTTTTAAATCTCATTTATATTTAATAATCAGTTCAATACAAATAACATAATTTACAACTAAGTGGAAACACTCTGATTGCTATTTGTCCATGATGTTCATTATAACATCATATTAGTGTGATAATGTTTTAAAATAATATTTGGCTTAATCTAACAACAGCTGAGCAGTTTACACCCAGTGAAACGTGTCAAATGCGAATGTGGTTGCCTGATCTCCGTTAACAGCACTAAAAGCATTAACTTCCTATCTGACAAATTTAAAGGGTGCTTCATTTGTCTTCCAAGAAGCAATTTCGTGTTTTAACCACCTGTAGGAAGCTTTGTGACTCTCCCTCTCTCTCTCTCTCTCTCTCTCTCTCTCTCTCTCTCTCTCTCTCTCTCTCCCCCCCCCCCCCTCTCTCTCTCTCTCTCTCTCTCTCTCCCTCTCTCTCTCTAATGTGCCTCAGGACCTACGGCTGTGAGGTTCATTTGTTTGTGTAGTTTTTTTGCCCATGTTTAATTACAATGGTGCAGCTGTTCCTCATTTACACTGGGGTCATATATTTGAATGTGTGTGTGTGTGTGTGTGTGTGTGTGTGTGTGTTCATATCTCTCTCACTCTCTCTCTTTATCTCTCTCTCTCTTCAGGGCCTTGTTTGCAGAGAGCAAAAACAGTGTGTCCACCGCTAGACTCAAAGGTTCTGAAACGGATGATTTTGTGGTTCAACTTATAAGCCTCGACCGTTTGAATTGCAAGGTTGAAAAAAAATCTTGTTATTAAAATGACAAAGGAACTATTTCCATCTTTTAAAACACATATAACACCTGTGTAATACTGCTTTGCATTTCCACAAACAGGGAAAGTATGAAACTGAATGCCCAGGGGCTTCGAAAATTCATGAATTGTTTTATAGATCGGGTTTAATATTTGTGATGACAGACTCATTTGCACTCTTATTCAGAAGAGGCTGGAAACGTGCCCCTCTGGACAGATTTTAATATACTGTGCCTTTTGTCTAGCACAGTGAGAATCATATTTTTACTAAATCGGGACCACAAGATGCAGTTTCATGCGGAAATGAATGCTTGAAATCACTTAAAATTTTAATGTTTAGAGTTTAAAATAATGGTAGAGGATGAAAGGCTGTTTTGATGGCAGACAGTCACATATCCCAACTAATCTAATGCTAGCCTCAACCGCAAAACTTTTCAAAGTGCTTCTATAAAACAAATGGGTTTGGAAGCATTTTTGACTCCATTTTCTATCCTTTCAGTGGGAAACCGCAAAAAAGGTATGACTAATACAAAACAAAATTGAGTATGACTTTCTGCTGGTTTCCTGTTGAAATGAGCTCCTTGTTTTCTCTGTCCACCGCCTTTCATTTCCATTTCACTTGTAGCTGTCCTGATAAGGTTTAAGTCTCTTTGAATTACCTTCTCTTTTGCTTATGAATGGCGTACACACTTGCCGCACTAAAATTAATAGCTCTCTTGTGCGCCGCAGTCAGAGTAACGCATATTTTCATGCCTAATTTTAGGCTCATGAGTCGAGTTGAGTTGGCTGAGTGTGTCCTCTAAAAGCCTGAATGTGTAAACACCCAAAATATGGAACATCGATCAGCCTCAACCCCTCAAATAATAACTTGGGCAAATGACTTGCTTCAAAGCTTTTCACCAGACCATGAACAAGCAATGAGGGCAGTTTCTCTGAAAGTCAAGCGTGCAATTATAACTTTAAGTCTGTTATTTTGGGTCGATTTTGACCTCAAACACAGCTGCTCGCAGTGAAGACAAAAAATACTAAATAAAAGGGATATTTTTTTGAAAACATCTTTTTCTTCTTGCTCTTAAATTTTACATGCAGAGGAAACGTCCAAAAGACTTTCATGTAAAGTATAAACATACTGCCATAAAGACAAACATACTAACTTTTTACATTTGAACATAAAAAGCATGTATCAAAGGTTTTCGAAAAGTCCTAAGCAGGAGGACAGATTTACTTTTTAGAGATTGTAGAGAAAATCAACGTAGGCAATGCATTCTGGGAAATTAAGTGTTCTTCCACCCTAGTCCATCCATCTACCTATCTCAAACCAGCCAACAGAAGACAAGCTTTACTTGTCTAGTTAAAAATTACAGTTATATTTGAATTACATTTAATTATGCTGCGTTGAAATTTGAATTGCAGTTCTGCAAATTCAGGAACTGAACTGAACTTAAATTGTCAATTTGCAGAATGTTTTCAATTTTAAAAATCAACAACACAAAACAACTCAGATCCTCATAGTAAAACAATACATTACATTACAATAAGCAAAGGAAATACCCCATTTTCAGAAACTGCTGTAGATTCTCCAAATTACATACATTACTGTTCAAGAGTTTGGGGTCTGTAAGATTTATTTGAATGTTTTTTTAAAGAAATCTCTAATGTTGACCAAGGCTGCATTTATTTAATCAAAAATACAGTCCAGCAGTAATATTGTGAACAATGTAATTTCATTTTATTTTATTTAAAATGTAATTTAATTAATTCCTGTGATGGCAAAGCTGAATTTTCTGCATCATTACTCCAGTCAGTTCAGTGTCACATGATCCTTCAGAAATCATTCTAATATGATGATTTGCTGCTCGAGAAACATTTCTTATTATTATCAATGTTGAAAACAGTTTGTGAAAACCATGATGACACATTTTTTTCCAGGAATCTTTGATAAACAGAAAGTTCAAAAGAACAGCATTTATTAGAAATTTTCTGTAATAATTTCGTCTTTACTGTCACGTTTGATCAGTTCCATCCCTGCTGAATACAACATTAGATTCTTCCAAAACAAATGTACTGACCCCGAACTTTTGAATGGTAGTGTACATCAGTTCTATTTTATAATATAACACAAGGCATCAGAATGCTCTCATCATCTTGAAACCACATCACGGTTAGTGCAATATTGATGTTTTGCGCACCACCCTACTTTTTTTGCACTTATAGGTTTTGATTACAGCTAATGATAAGCCTCAGAGCGTGGAGTCCATTTTGATGATTATGTTCCAGAGGAGAAAGGTGTGGGGCCCACCTGTTCTAGTGCTGCTGAAACATGATCTCACGCTTGTCACAAGACAGCGATCGGGAACTCGCAACGTGTCCTTCCTGATCGGAGGAGAACAGAGGGCCAGGCATCAAAAGGCTGACAGGTGCCACTTAAACACCAAAGACTGAGCTGAATGAGGGGAAACACAACAGGCCATTAGTTCACCTACAGATGGGCCCACAAAGACCAGGGTGTGCTTCTTCACAAAGCTGCTGTGCGCATTTGAGTCCTGACGTGTTGCTTGAAAGTTCACCACACAATGGAAAGGCTGCCACTATTGTTGTGGCCAGAATAACACTCCAAGCATGCAAACAAACAAACAAACAAACAAACAAACAAACGTGTATTTAACAGATGCTGGACTCGTTGAATTCGTGCATATGCCATAAAATAAATAGAGAAAAGTTTGTGAATTAAACAGAGGATTACAGTAGTGAGACACTCCTTGCGTGTTATTGACGCACTCAAACACTACAAACAACGGAATATGAATTATTATTATTATGGTAAAAGTCCTAAAAAGATATTAGCAATTAGACTGATGGCGAAAGAGGATGTTTGGGATATTCTCAGGCTGCTCCAAAATCCTGGATCCGCACCATAACTTTCATTACATTCTGCGACAAAAAAAAGTCTTTATGTGAAAATGATTGCAATATGTTTCATAGTGAGATTAAACTAAACAATTAAGCTATTCTGGATTGGTTTTCACAGAGCCATCTGTTTGGATGTTTCCTCAAACTGGGAGCCTAATCAGCTATTCATATGTAGACTGTCATTGGGCAAAGCAGACCCAAAAAATGAGATGCCGCCAATGAATCGCAATCACAGATTTGTGCCAGAATTTTCTTGACGCGCATGACGGCCCAAAAAGAAAAAAAGAAAAAAACATTTCCCCAGCCAAAATAAAGCGAACACATGTCCAGATTTTATGATCATTATGTTCAGCTATTTAATGAGTTGATCTTTTGGCATTTTCTGCATCACACTAAACTGGCTGATATGCTAGCGGAGAGAGAAGCTAATTATATTGAGAAAATAATCTTATTTAGTAACAAACATGGCTGCAGCGCTATGTCACATTTGTTTGAATTACTACGCAAGGAAAACTCAAAAGATTGGAGAGGGCTGAACTGGGACTGACGACCAGCATCGTAAACACAGACGCAGACGACGTAAACATGTCACTAGAATTCAAGGCCGTAAAATGCAACTGAACGCTGTCTTTCTCACAGGAATGCTCGTGTTTATGGCCTTGCATTTTCCACAGTGACAAAGACAAAAATGGAACATACCAAGCAAGCAAAATTCCCTCTTTTCTTCCCCAGACACAAAGTGATGCCTTAGCACTTCAGCGCAGATCTCTTCTGACTGACTATGACAAACTCTTTTCACCTCTTTACAACATACTCCACTTATGCAGATTGTTCTTTGTCATTTCGCATTTAATAGCATCACTGATGTATTTCCCAAACCACCTTGGCTGATTGCAGATACCACATTATTTTCCTCGATTCTGTTTTTCAGGTTTGGCCCTCTGGGTCTGTGGAACGAGCAATGACAACAATAATCATTCTCCCAGCATAATTAACAACACTTTTGTGGGCTTGGAGATCATGACCGGCAATCATTCTGGACTAGAGGTGCACTGATTACACTTTTTCTTTCCAGATACAGAGTAACAATACCAGTGTTTTTTTTTTTATGTTGTTGTTTTCTCACTGTACACCTTCCGTGGGAGAGGAAACAGAAAATAAATATGTATGAAAAAACAAATATGTTGCATGTGACAAAAAAAAAAAGTAACTTTACGGTTAACTGGACCAAAGGTTTTTTAAATTTGAATGCCAAGGACCCCCAGAAACAATTTGGACCACCTTCCATAAATATGAAGGCAGCTATATACTTATTAAACTTACTTATGGTTTATAATTTAAAACATGCAAGTAACAACTTTACATGGCTGCTCGCTCTGACGTTAACCTAGATAAATGGATGCTATTATTAGGTGCATATCCAAGTGTTTGTGCGAAGTGTGGAAGATGAAGTATAGCGCGCATACTGCATGACATGAAGGCGCCGGTGTGATCACTGGCATTTGACTTAAAATACTCCGTCATTTTGGTCTTACATCAAGAGTAGTCTAATATGTCATTCGAAACTGACTCATTTTATTTGTGTCCACTCAAAATAACTAAACATTGTGCTTTTGCAAAATAAACAAAACAAACAGGATGCGCTTTCTGCCATCTGCGCCAAAACATACACCGAAACTTAGCGTGAACTTTCCTCACAGACATACATCTATCGAAAGCTTGAAATGTTAAAGCTTGAAATTTTTAAATGAACCGATTCAAAAAGATTATGTTATGAAACATGCGTTATATAGATGCGTGCACTATTCTGCGGAGATGGCGAGTCAGCATCGTCGACTTAATCTCTGCATTCGAAAACACAGAAAACATTATCAATAAATTATTAAAATGTCCAGACATTCTCCTTGCTGTTTTCACGACACATTCATAATCATTACTTTTGCCGATGGGCTGTGGCAAGCTTTATGTGTGCGCTTGAGCGCTGATTAGGCTATGTTTAGACAATTAAAGGCTCAATATTATGATTTATGGCTTATTAATATACACGTGCGATTAGTCGACTAATCACGTAAATGAACAACTAATAGTCGACTAGAAAATCTTTAATCGCGATTAATAGCAACTAAAATAATAGCTTTTGTTTACATAATATATGTGTGTATAGGCTATATATATTATATTTATATATATTATATATGTCTGTGTGTGTGCGTGTCTGTGTATATATATGAAAACAAAAACATTTATGTTAGATGTGATTAATCTCTCTCTCTCTCTCTCTCTCTATATATATATATATATATATACAGTACAAATAACTTGAGGCCAACTGTGCATCCCCGAACCCTAATTTGTAAACCCCTGAATCGACTGTAACTGTGAAAATCCAGTGAAAATCTTCAGTCCAACAATAATTTTATAAACTAGAAATATCCATGTAAACCATTTATTGGAAAAAAGAAGAGGAAGAGAAGATTTTCTGTAAATAACAACTTCACTTTTAGTCTGTTCCTCACAAAGCTATCAAATGACCGTGAATACAGTACACAAGTCATATGATAATACTTTTTTTTTTATTAATAGTACTTTTTTATGATGTTATTTATTTATTTATTTATGGAGCTTGGCAGGATAAGTCACGTCTGGTATCCAGGTACTGGATGTGGCTGGTGGAGTTTCGTGATAGCACAGCCGCTGATGGTAGAGAGCGTCATTTATGGTGTGCAAATAAATTGGTGATCTGCTACAGTTCCTGTGTGAGTGTTTGGACAGTATATTATGTATTTAATTTCCACATACGGGAAAGCTATATGTGGACATGTCCGTAAAGCCAAAGCAAACAAACTGAGCAGATATTCTACCACATAATGGAAGAAAGTGAGAAGAAACAAGCCCACATGTAATGGTCTTATATAATGAGTGCGTGTTTGTGTTTGTGTAGTTGAGTTGTACGTTGACCTGTAGAGTTGTAATGAACAGTAGCCCGAGCCACAGAGCTTGTCTCTTTAGATATGCACACATGATATGCAATTAAAAACTCCATTCACATTCCAGTGAGGCTGTCAATCAGAAGCAAATCCTTTTTGACAGAAGCCAGTGAACCGTGCCAGCTAGCCACTGAACAGGAACTCAAACAGTAATGGCTTTTGTTACCAGCAAGACCAAATTTGGATGCAATTAAGTTGACCTTAAATGAGAATATATTGATATTGTGGAGACGAGACAATAATTGGATCTCTTCTTTCAGCAAATGTACATTTTAGTTCATTAACTGACGACTGGTTTAGCATATGCTGCAAAGATAACACTAAGAAGTTACTAGTTATATTACTGACAGGGCACTCTGGTGACCACTGCCGACCATTCTAAGATTCTAACACATCAGAATGTGTCAATCATCTGTACAGATATCCGTCAAGCGTGGTTGGTGTCGAGACGTCATCGTATGGAAAAGCATCAAGTAAACAAAGTCGCATCAGTGATGTGCAGCTCTTCATTGTGCTGTTGTGCTTGACCTAGGCACAACATGAGCAAAGATCACAGCCTATGTAAACATCTCACATTTATGACAATCCACCCATGTGTGGCCGGCCGGTGTAATGTTGACATATGCTGTTGACATAGGAAAAACTCCCAGATATCCGTCAGTGGAAGGACATCTCTGTTTAAAGGGGGAGAGCAAGCCATTTTTGGAGTTACTGTACAATGCTTTCAAAACGATTCAAACATGGTGTTAAAGCCCTAAACACTGACACCTGGTTGTGCATATTGATATCAACATAACTTTTAATAATTCAGCAAAAACTATTTTTGGTAGGGATGCACCGATATGAAAATTTTGGCCGATACGATTACCAATAATTCTTTATATTTGAAAACCGATAACATATATTGGCAGATAAATCTGAATCCTAATTTTTATATAATGTTTGAAAGCCCGATTACAAAAACAAAAGTCTCCCCATTAAACCCATGACCCAAACACAATTATAATGATATTCTCATAAATTTTATGTAGCCTACATGACAGACTTGCGCTGCACATGTTGCACTCAACGGTATTTTCCTTTTTGAAGTGATTCCAGTCATATTTCAAGCCAACAGGGCGAACAGTGCGCATCTTGAAGTTTTTCAGCTGAAGGAAATAATACATTATTTATCGGCTTTGATATATTGGCCAAATTTTCTTAGCCGATAACGATAACATTAAAAATGAACACACATCGGCCGATACCGATATGGTGGCCGATACATCGTGCATCCATAATTTTTGGCGTTTAAACTCAGATTTGCGAGATTTAGTGATAAAGCAATTAAAAATTAAAAAAAAGAGAATTCCTTCGAGACCTCTAATGGGGAAATAAAGAATTTGATGTGTGTAAAACTATACTTTTCATGCTATGTTAAATTGACAGGTTAGTTTACCAAACACATCTAATAGATCTCTTGACAAAAACCAAAGTGGAACACCAAAGTGTACCATATTCATGGAAAGTCCCACATGATTTATATTTACATGCTTCAGTTTGAGCCAAGAACAATAAAGATTTGGGATTTTTGTACAGCAAACCACTTACCATATGACATCATGTGAATGATACAGCATCAAATACAAACAGACTGCAGTATGCATTGATTTCCTCTCACATTTAGGAGTGTGGTTTGATCAGTGCTCTAAAGGCCGAAGCAGTGTGTGTGTGTGGGGGGGTATGGGGGGGGCATGCATGAAATGCCCACTCAGTCTCACCCTGTCATCACATCACTCTTTCTAAGAAGCAGTGACCTGGTAAACAGAGATTACCAGAGCTAGCCTATAGCTCCTCTCTCCTTCTCTCCTAGTCAAATCAGCTTCCACTTTCAGGACTCAGACTCAAGTCCGTTAGCTCCTTTTGTTAAAAATGCACATGCGTGTAATGATCATTGCAGCTGGAGTAGAAGGACTACTGGAGTAGAAGGGGGGGTTGGTCAGTTTTAGAGTGGGGTTTGAGTAGTGCTCTTGACTAACAAACACAAAAGACAACGTATTATGTCAGGGTCGACATCCTGGGACCCTCTGACATCCAGGACCACCAAAGATCTCAGTAATTTCTACTTAATTGAAAATGCCTGTGGCTAAGACACGCACACAGCAGACTTTATATTACAGAGCATGGCCCATGACAGCAATACATATTTGAGATATCTAATTTCTCATCCGTTTTTAATGTAATCTCCTTAAGAGCAGGAATCACATTTGGAATGCACTAACACTAAAAAAACACACATGCAGAACATTCAAGAGAATATACTCATAATTGTAATCAAAAGATCTTGAATTTAGTTTTCTGGGCTTTTATGAAATGTTTCTAGGTGTCTGTATCGAGGTAAAATAATAATAATTTAAAAAAACATCTGTTTGCTAGGTATAAAAAATGTGCGTCAATAAAAACCCACCACAGGGCTGTTTTGCTCATAACTCTCTATTATTTGCTGTTGCTTTAAATGCACAGGCAATTAAATCCTCTTGTCTCAGCCTAATTGATTAATTCACTGGAAAATAAAACTGATGTAGGATTTACTTAAAATGTTCACTCAGAAATCGCTATGTAAAATTCACAAATAATTACAAAGAAACAGCAAGTAACACATTGAATTAAATGCGGGTTTTGTAGAAAGATTGAAATAGTACTTTATTGTCAAATGTACTCCAATCATCTTTATTTTATTGTCAACTTCTTTTTTTTTTCTTTTTTTTTTTTACAGTGTAAGCATCATTCAAACCTTGTAGGTACAAAATGACTCCAGCTGCCAGTTGCATAAACATAGCCATTATGTCAAGACCCTGGCTGGTCATGGGGCAATCAGTCTTACGTTTTGGTTTCAAATTAGACCAGTCTGCGTTTTTATGTAACTGACTTAAAATAGTTATGAACATTCTTAAAGAGAAAAAAAACTGTGATGACTAACTTCTAAGACTAGTCTTAGCAGTTCATGCAACTGGCCCCAGCCCAATTAGTTAGATCAGACTTCTGCTGTCACATCAGCTGACAGCGCACAGACCGTACACAAGCAAAACCTGTGAAATTTGGGGCTCTCGCCATTCCTTAAAACCACATCAACGACAGACTTACAAGACAATGAGTCATGCGTAGTGTTAACAGCTTGCTTGCATTATCTCATTGGCTGTAATAACTTTGAGCCTGCAAACTCCATTAATGCAGCGACTTGAGCACCAGCTGAAAGTCATTAGGCATGAAATAAATCATTCGCTTTGATATAGGTCGGTTTCAGCGGAGTAGTTTTGTTGGCCATTAATGGTCAGGGGCTGCATCTCTGCCGGTTTTCATAATCCCAAACAGACTGTAATCCAATCTCTCCAGAGTACCCTTCAAGACCACTCTCGACTTCCTTAACAGCAGCACTCATGTAAAGCACACATCAGAGGTGCGGATTCGGATTCGACGAGTTCTGTACGGCGTCTTCAAATTCACATTTAATTGCCTTTGCATTTATTTGCTTGGGAGACACTCTCTTAGCAAAGCAACACTGTGTCTTGTGTCCCGAGCAGGTAGCGTGATAAGCACAGGGCGATTAGAACCAAACTGTTTAGCACAGGAAGTGTGGAGCATTATGTTCAGATAGTGTGTGCAAAGTTGCTTTATTTTTTCCTTTATCCTCGCAGCAATAACTTCAGGCTCGAACCGTGTACCTTTCAATGCACAAAAAGCATTGCGCTAGACAAACACAGACTTTGCTGCATTTACACGTTTTGCTGAACTGCAGAAAATCCACAACAAAGTGAAGAGCAACCGAACGCTTATAAACCAGCGTGTGTCTCCAAGGCTCGGAACTAAAATCCATAGTGTATGAATAAAGATACAGTGCTTGTTTTGATATCTTTCTGTCCACATCAAACAGAAAGAGTGCGGACCGCAGTGTTTTGGGATGTGAGCAGAGCAGGTAGGGAGGAAGGTAATCAGAAGGGGGTCTATGTGCACAGACTGCATCAGTCCCACTGGCACCGTGACCCCCGTTTAGCCACATACCATCAATTTCTGTCTATTTGTTCTGGAGATACCACACACCACTGTCACAATCTCACTTGTTTGCTCTGCTGTGTCCCCCCAACACTACCCCCCCCCCCCCCCATCTCTCTCTCTCTCTCTTTCTTACTCCTCTAACTCCAGCCCCCCTCCTCCCTCTCTTTCTGAATTGCTAAAATGAAAAATCTCGAGTGGAGTTGATATAGGCTGACTTGCCTCTGCAGTAAAATTACACTATATAGATTATATCTGAAAGCCCTTCCCCTCCTTCCCTCCTTCTTCCTTTCCTCCCTACCCCCGCCAACCTCTCTACCCTGGTTTTATAAACTCAGCAAAGATATTAACAATTTACTGCTTCACATCAAAATTACATCTAACAAATGAATCACTGAAACAATGCAATGAAATTGTGCTTTCAAGGATTTTTTTTTTTTAAATAAGGTCTGTCACTAAAAATGGGATTAATCCATAAAACATTTCACTGTGTATGTGACTGCACTTAGACATGGATATGAGACCTATGGCAGTGAATCAAGAAGCATTGAAAGGAATAATACAACCCCAACCCCCACTCTATCACCCCACAGTAACCCTACCCCCTCCTCATTCACACACACACACACACACACACACACACACACACACACACAGAATCTCTCTCTCTCTCGCGCGCGCGCGCGCGCACACATGCACTACACACACACACACACAAAGTAACAGCACCATCATTAGGAGAAATTGAAGAATACAAACCCCACATATCTCTGTTGTTCCTCAGGGAACTTGAAGGATAAATTAATTCCGTAGGTACAAAGCATTAAACACAAATATGATGTGTGTGAACAGCATTAATAAACATACACATGGTTATGTTGTTAGTGCTTGTTGGGTAAAGGACAGTTTGTTGATGCCCATGAGTTTGGGGCTGTGATGATGAGCAGGTGTTTTTGAGTAAGCGAGTGCTACTTCTAGCTACCAACTTATTTACTGCTATCTAATTATTTGCATATTATTTACAGTCCATAAGCGGTCTCTATGACAACACGTAGAGGCGCTTTTTAAATTCGCGACGTAAATGGGACGTGAAAATGTTAATGTGCTCATTTAACAGTTAAATATATAAACATTTATATTCAGGGGGGAAACAAATAATAAGAATAATAAAACAATAAACTAAGTCACCAGGTTTGGAAACATTTTTGGTCTCGCGCGCTCAATCGCTCCTACTTTCTTCGACTCATTGTGACAGTCGGGTGAAGTAACGTTACAAACTTTGAACAAGTCCTCGACAGTCGGCATTAAAGTTCATACAGGCAAAACTCAAACAAAACACATAAATGAAGAGCATGCATCATGAAATGAAGCTTTAGCCTACCTTATTGCAGTACGGAGAGTCCGAATAGTGAGACTGTCCCAGTCGGGAAGGATCTGTTGCTGATGGTGGTGGAGGTTGAGGATAAAATCTCACGTCCATTTCAGTAAAAACATCAACCGGCCCCTATTGCCTTTCCACTAGAAAATGTGTTCCTCGCTTACTCAGAAATCGCAAAGCAAATAAGAGAAGAAGGTGCAAACTGAAGACTGAAAGAGGCTGTCTATTGCGCCTCACATCCGTTCCGCGGTTTTCGCAAAAACTTTTATTTGAACCTTTACCTCAGTCGTCTTACAATAGAGAGATACCGCGGGAAAAAAGTGCTCAGGTTTGAAGAGAACAAGAGCATCTGGCGAGTCTATGTTGACTGCTGTGAGTAGAGATGTGTATCTTCGTGGTGCAGCTGTGGCTCAGAGTAACTGCTCTATGGAGAGAAGAGAGCGCTTTGCCAATGTTCACACACAAAAGACTCGCAAGCCACGCGGCGGTACCGCTGAGCGGCCACAGGGGGCGCTGCGATGTGCGCGGACTGCGCTCCTGCTTCAGGATTTGCATCACTTTGCGTATGATACTGTCTGAACATATGCTGACGGAAGATTCCGTTTAGATATGCCAGTATCGCTCTTTAGAACGAACATATTTTTTGACAGGGGTGTCGTTCACCGCATTAGAATATGTTATCTTGAAATGTAAACAAGAGTCTCCAGCACTGGGTATTCATTGGGCCTGTGAACAACTATACTTCCATAAATTCACAATTAAATTAAACTAAAACCACTATATATATATAAAATAAAAAAAGTTGGCTAAATCATGTAAACTGGCATCATCTTTCTTAAGCTGTTTTTAATGAAGAGCAGTTCTTGAAAGTTGTGGAATCATCCAATTAAGCACTCTTCATTGTTTTAATGTGTTGATACTCCTGGCTGAAAACCACTGGTCTACATTTTACTGATAGCAGTGGCAATCCTAAATAAAAGGAAACTGGAAGTGTGTATGTTAAGATATTCATCCTTTCATCTACTGCCAACATCCACTCCTGGTTTTTCATTTTCCCCTCTCCAGTCGCTGCTCCCCACACAAACTCTGGTCTGGAAGCCTGTCAGCTAACACAAATAAAATAGGTGCAATATGTTTTTAAAAGTGAAAAGATATAAAAGATTAGTTTAATAATTTAAATGACATTAGCACTGTTTCACCTGGGTTAGGTTACCTAACCTAACACTGGTCATAATAAATTATAAACCTTTTATGACATTTCACATGCTTTGTCCAAGGACTTCTAAAGTTTTTATTTTTGTTGTGTATTGCTTTTTATGACAGATTTGATTCTCCCTTAATAACCAGGCAATATTAATTGACTTTGTAAATGTGTCTGCTGTTTATATTATTATTATTTTATTTATGCATGAAGATAGAGTGATTGCCTTCAGAAAACAGATCAATAGTTTCTGAAATCTTTTTCTCCACTGTAGGCTAATTATGAGAAACAGTCTCAATTGGCAGGAAATCTCAAGCAATATATAGACTAATCAATGAAGATGCGTTATTAGCAACAACCAAAGCTGCTTTTAAAGAATTAAAATAGAAAGCTGACAGGCTTCACTACTCGCTTCAGACCTCAGCACATAGTCTATTAAGCAGCTCTGTGCACAGGCATACATAAGATTGAGCTATTCCAGATTACTTATGCTCTTAAAATCCAAGATATGCATTCTTTGAGACATTGTGCGCTGGGTCATGTTGCAAAATTGCACAATGTAAAAAAAGGCTATCTATCTATCTATCTATCTATCTATCTATCTATCTATCTATCTATCTATCTATCTATCTATCTATCTATCTATCTATCTATCTATCTATCTATCTATCTATCATTTGTTTGGGAAAGCTTGAGAGAAACAAAAAACAATGCCGTCTATGACAGAGCATAATGTTTTCGGCAGAAAATGAGTAGCCCATGTTTCCTCAGACAAATGGAAATGAAGGAGGTGCAGGTGGTCCTATTTCTTGTCAATTACATTGGAGAAATTGGTAATATTCATCATTTCTCATTGATGATTATGATGATGATGGTGAGGTTGATGATGATAGAGATACACAGTGCTGCTGTTGGTATAATGTTTTTGGCAATGAATGCACCAAAGCAGAATGTATTATTACAGTGGCCTTTCTGCATCAAAAGCCACAGTAAAAGAAAGTCTGCTTTGGTTCTGTTTGGATACAGGCCGTTGAACGTTGAATGCTAGAGCACACAACAGCTCGCTTTTTTGTGGTCAAAGTCGTGTCAGCATTTTTTTCAAAGGCTGTTAATCTCTGAACAATGTGTGACTGGCAGCCAAAAAAAACTAAAAAACATTATGGCTTCATGACATTCTCAGCCATAAAATCTAACTTTATTCTTTTATTATTTAAAAAAAGGGGGTCTTCAATGGTCTTACATATGTATCCAAAAACTAAAAGTTGAGTTTAACAGTTGACACTTTCACAACAACATAAAGGCATGCATGTATGAATCTCATAAAGTTCTGTTGTGCAGTGAACAGGTAGCTTGATAAATGTGGCAGACCATTTCAGAGCTGAAGAAATTTGAGAAATCATTAACATTTAAGCTATGCTGACATTTTGTTAAAGAACAATATGGTGCCCACATCGGGTGAATAAATGTACAATGAGGTTTCTATTCCATTAACCTTTGAGTATCAGCTGGCATTTGAAGCATTGTGTTGGCAGACTAGCACTCAGCTATCACATCACGAGAGAGCTCGTAAATAGACTTATTTCAATTGGATGACACAGTGTTAATTTATCAAATGTGGAACAAGAGGTGAACAAAGGAGGACGACTAGGATATTAGTTGAAGAATTTGTTCAGTTTTACTCCCCATGCACTGCCAAACTATTTGTGGATGAGGCTTTCTTTTGGGAAGGGTGTTTGGTTGGAGGTTGAGTCTATGGGGAAGTTCCATTTTAGTCAATATGTTATTTCAACGGATGTATACACAGAACCAAAAATCAATAGGATTTCACAATGTGAAACATCTGATAGCTACAAATATTATCACCAGTGTTAAACCAACTTCCTCACAGCTGAAGTTCATCAGAATTCAGTGAATCAGGTCATTTATAAAGAGCACGTTCATTCACTCTGAATTAATTTCAAAACGCGTGCCAGCCAGAGTTTGGGTTTGACCTGTGGTTGAACAAAAAAGATTCAGATTCTTTTTTTATAGTTGCAAAACCCCAGTCTGTTCAGAGGTAGTTGTGTGTGTGTTCCTAATTGTATGAGCAATGGTTACTCTGATTGCCTATTGTTTTGTCTCTTGTGTATTTGAAAGAGCATGAGCATGTGCCGGTGCTGGATACTTGGAATCATAACTTTACCTCAGAAACAGGCATCTCCTGAATGTTAACTTCCCATCCCCCACCATATTACCTATTAAGTACATTCAAACAACCCCCTTGCACACACACACCCTTCCCCCATAAAAATGTAAAACCTCCCCCCATGCACTGTGCAGTTTGATTTGTGTGAATATATGTATACAGTCACAAATCTATATCTAGCACACACTGCACACACACCCGGTGGATTAGTGCAGTTTTTAGTTACTTTTACTTGATCGAATCCTTAAAAATGTCTTTCATTGTAACCTAAAGTATTCAGGTTGAGTCAGTCATATAAATAATATTGTTGGCTCAAATAAAACCAGTTACTTTAAATGTTACCGCATGAAGCACATTTGTTAGGTTTCCTGACGAAACATTTTTACAGTGTATACCTGCTGTGTTAAACTGCACATCTAATAACTTCAAGATAAAAAGCACAGACGATTTTTTCTTTAATAAATCATAAACATTTGCACATTGTGCATATCTATTTGATTTCAAGAAACTTTATTTTCAGCAAATGCTTTTTGACATCTTTTGAAATTGTCTGTGAGATGCATGGGAAGGTATTAAAATGTATTGGTGCTGCCTGGAAAATGCTGAATATACCCAGTCATAGAAAGAAAGAAACAAAACTAAGACTAAAATCAAACATTTTAATGCTAAAAGTAAATTTAGGTATCACAATATACAGTAAGGTAATTTGATTCATTCAAATTACAGTGTCAAATTAAACAATCACAGTGTTATTAAATTATTAGTGTTTTTAAAGATCAACATAATTTTTGCATATTTCCAACATATAGACCTGATGTAGACAACACAATTTGGTTTAGGACAAATTCATTTACTCGTTAACCTTAACTTTATAACATTAGTAGAACTAATTTTGTTCACGTTAGTGTAATTAATTTTTTCAATTAATTTACTGAGATTTAATGTTCTTGTTCAATCAAGCAATGTAATTCATTATTATACTCTTAAGATCAAATATGATCATATAATGTCAGTAGACAATAGCTCCGATCACTGAGTGCCCACAACCACAGGCAACACTCTTCTGCATACCACAATATTCAAAAACATTTCATCTAAGGTCATTTCCAACATAACTGAACATTACACTAACATAAATTACCAACATCTTTTTCTTTACTGAATAAAATATCACTTAATTGCTAAACTTACTCTCCTACTGTAGTCCCTAGTAAAGCATGCTGGGAAATACAGATCAACAGCCCAGTTATGTCAACCACAAAAAATACTCCTGTATAGTTTTAACAGATATGAATGAGTAAAGTTCAATTTTAAATATATTATATTGAACCCAATTAAAGTAAGTTCATGGCAATAAAACTTATCTTTAGCTCATTTCAATAAATCAAATCATTGATCGAGTGTATATAGACAATATTCAGATTGGCTGGCAATATGTCTTAATGTATTTCAAGGTGTTACCCTTAGTAATCTCCCTTATATTGAATAGTTGATTAGATTCATGCTTTCCACAGATTTTTGGTGTGCATTAAGCTGTGCGTTTGAATTCTTAGTGTCTTTGAGCAGAATTAGCAAGATAAGCATTTTAGCACTAAATCACTGACAGCCGAAATTTCCCCGTGAAATCACAGAATGCCCGCTTGCTGCCGCAGAGACATTATGTAGGGTCATGTATTCACACCGACATCGTCTTAATCCAGTGAAACATTGTATGCATCTCACCTGCAGGCTGTGGGTGAGGTATCATCACTGCATCAGGCTGAATACATCATATCATACATTCAAATTTATTCTCTCCTTCCTTTTTCTTCTGTTTCACCCTCTTCCTATTTTTGATGAGCTCTGTACATCAAAAAAAAAAAGTATCTAACACCAAATGTAATCATCCCCCACTGCTCAACCACCCACACATAAACACACTTTCTCACACACACACACACACACACACACACACACACACACACACACACACACACACACACACACACACACACACACACACACACACACACACACACACACGGTGATCTGTCTGTCTTTTATAGATGAATGTCAAGTAGTGTACATTGAATACATTTGCACTTTCATTGCTCAGGGGCCATTCTGCATTCAGAGTTTCTTCCATTTTCCTTCTCCATAAATCTAATCATTATTTAATGCATTTGTTGCCAGTACATTTTCTCGTAAATTCACGGACGCATTTACATCATATTGGTCTAAGCTTGATTTGGTCCATTTCCTGAAAACTTTGGTTAACTTGCTGAATATCCTGTTAGTGCTACACCAATTCTCTCATTCAGACCTGCTAAATGCATATAAGCCTTGCATTGTGTTTGAGGCCGTGGGAGAAATTCCTGACAAAATGATGTATTATTTTTGTAATGATTAATTTTTGTTTCCAAGCCATGACATCAACAACATCAGTACGTCACGTGCGTGTTTTTTCGAGCACTACATATATGTGTTGGAGTGCGCAGTGTGTGTCAGATAAAAACTGATTGTGCCAGAAATGACAGCCTGTCCAGTTCTCTGTTGATATCAACCCTTTCAGACTCCCCTGCTTCTGATTTTCACATCCGTCACCAAGACAACCAGATTATTTTGAATCTATCAGATCAAATTCAATTTTGCTTTTGATTTTGGATCGGGAAGTCTCTTGCCTGTCACATAGTGTAGACTGGAGATACTGCCTGAAGACTTAAGAATTTGACAAGGCTGCTATTTTACACTAGAGTGGGAAGTTCATTTCTGGGGTCCTCTTGTTTTTCCAAAACCTGAGGCCTGGAACACAGAGTAATATATACAGAGTTAATGGTTTTCTAAAATAATTCAAAACAGCAGGAAGGAAGCGGAATGTGAAGAGTTTGACTTCAGCTCTTTAATATGCCATATGTTTTTCATATTTTTTCTGTTATAAATTTATTTTCGTGATTATTGGTTCCACTGCATTTCTCTTGCTGTGTTCCACTTCATATTAATAGATGTTGCTCAGATATCACTTTAAAGCTCATGAGCCTTATTAGGTGACATGCCGTTATGTCATTGACAGTTTTTGGTGACTGACTTATGTGTGCGCAGCTGTCTACACAAACTACATTGTGTGTAATTGAGAGGGTGTGTGTACATGTCTGTTTATGGGCCTGCTTAAGAACCTGTGTATTTTTGTGTGCGCATATACACACACACAACTTATCTTTGTTCCACATCTCATCCTTGTATCAGAAAAACAATAATATAATACATTTTGAAATGGCAGCAAATATATCATATAGTATAATGTAATGTAATATAATATAATATCCTCATGGGAATAGACTTCTGTCCACTGTAGTGGACATTATTTAGTTACAGTTTTAAGTCTGGATGAGCACATTCAGGGATTTTTCAGAGATTCCAAATGTTTGGAGGTTTCAACATGACAACTGCCTCTCCTTGGTGTTTAAAAATGTCTGACATTAATTTAGTGATCAAATTTAGCACTCTTATGGAAATATGATCATATTTTGTAATTATCACTTCAATCTGACAAATTTTCAAATGGTTTGTCATAAATCAACATCTCACTAAAATGTTATGGGGTTTCTAATCAAAATATGACTAACTGTATAGAGGACATCAGCGTGTTTATCAGGCATTTTGGGAGACACAACAAGTGAATAGAGAAAGAAATTATATAGCAATATTCCTATATATATTATTATGAAAATGTTGCCAATTATTACTTCCATTATTACACTTCTTTTTCATTACATGTTGCTCGAAGAACACATTAATATGCAAATGAGATACAATGTATTAAATGGCACTACCCATTTATGGTCATTTTACCCACATATTGCATAAAATAAAATGGTGTATCAGTTCATTCTATTATATATTTCATAACATAGTTGAGAACCATCTTTATACCTCTCTTTTTTTTGCCTATATGTAATTTAAACTCTTTTTATTTCTTAAACAACCGAGTCCTGGTGGACATAGCATAACACATAAAAAAATATCATTATTAAAAAATGATTTCTTTTCCATTTGTTCAATATGCACTAAACAATGTAATGACATAAAAAATACTAAATTAACATAACTTTTTTTGGATCTCAGGAGGATTAATAATATAATATAAAATAAATAACTTAATATATTTATTGATTTATTTATATTTAAAAAAACAATATACATATTCAAAATAATGTTTTATATTATTATAAAAATGTAAAATATAAAATATAAAACCATATTACATTACAAATGACACATTATTATAAACATTGAAATATAGAGGCTTTACATATAGCAACAATAGCTGAATAGCAGCTTCAGACATTCAGACCGGACCCCAGCAGAGCACCCTATAAATGTTTAGAGCTGAAGTTCGTCATTGGTTCATTAGTTCATATTAGGGAGAGCGCATTATCAGCCATCGCTCTCCCTGCTAGGTCCTTATTCATATGTGTTCATAAAAGCCCTGAATATGTCGACATAACTAAGCTAATTTGGTATTCTTGATGTGATTTATCCTTTATTCTAAAGATATCTCGCAATGAAAAGACAATGAAAGTATGCATGAGATGTAGGTTTTTGCTAGTATTGATGTATTATGGGTTTGAGTTATACAGTGAGGGGGAGGGGAGGGGGAGCGTGGCCTCATCAGCAGTTTGTTCCACTGGGTTTCATTCCATTCTCTACAGACTGATTTGACCCCATTGTCACACTCACACACATACACACACAATAAAATGAGCATAACACACACAAACCCACACTTACACCACAAACATCAGACCACACCTCATATAGTCATGCATGCACAAACACGCAAATACACACATATGCGCGCGCTCGCACACACGCACACAGAATTAAATTATTGTACTACACACATGTAGACACACAAATAAATGAACATGGTACTCACAACACACACACATACTCACTCAACGCATGAGCGCTCTAACACAATGACACAATGAGATTGATTCAGCCTCTTAAAGCGGGCACATCATCATTAAATTAAATAATGTCACAGGGACTCATGGAAAATAGATTCTCTCTGGCATCCTCTTCATCATTCACAGTCTCAAACCAAATACATTCCAGTCCACTCGGTGTGCTGCTCCTCATCTTCAACTGGAAAACCTTCATAGTGGAGCACAAAATTCAGTGTAATGTGAAGTCAAATTCAGAAAGAGGTCATTCAACAAAATGGCCCGATTCCTCTTTGATAAAATAGCCTAGATTTTTTTTTTGTAAGATTTCAAACATTCTATGAGACAAAACTTTGTGTTTAAGTGTTTATCAATTGCACTGTGCTATCTCATGCTAAGTTTGCACATTTTAATATAAGAGCCTTCAGAAAGGTTATCGGATTGATGGTAAGAGCGAGGGTTGAGTTTTAAAGTTTAATTTGACATTACAAGCCTCATAAAATTTCACGGAGCTCCAAATAATTGAATGCCAACCAATATATATTTTTTAATTATCACTTAATTACACAAAATTATGTTAACAGGGTTGACATTTTAAGATTACCCCTAATGACAAATGTATAAAAGCAAAAGATAAAGTGATAAGTGATTTATTGAATACCTTATCACTTTAAAAAGAGAGAAAATATGATGGTATCACAAACACTTGACGTACAACCTCCTTTTTTACTAATATATGTTTTCAACTTATTAATGTTTTGACTATTGTCTACATTAGTAAAAGTTAGTTAGTAAAAGCGTTTACATGTATGTATTTGAGAGACACACACCGCACCAATTACGTAGAAAGACCCCAAAGAATGATAAATCATTCAGTGCATCTCAACTATTTAAAATAATACCCCACAAAACCTATAGTTGTTAGATGAAGAAGACTCTTAGATTGGCGACCATGTGTGGTCATTTTAAGATATCAAACAATAGATGTTTCAAAAAAACAGACCAGTCTAAACTCAGTCCATCGTCTTAACTCTGGTGTTATGCTCTTAGAGGGATACTTCACCAATTAGCATTAAGCTTTGTATTAGTAGAGAACCTGTAGTATTTTCGAATTACCATGCATGCTTCCCTGCCTCATGTCCCCTGAGACGAGAGATTTATGTATTTTTTGTCTGGAAAAAATCCTCCGATTTTTTGGCCAGAGGCTAAAAACTACAGCCAGTAGAAGGCGCTATAGTGCCGCATGTTTTCAACCCGCCCATAGTGGGTGGGATCTCACTCACAGAATGCAGCCATCTTTTTTTAAGCTAAGAGGGGGGGGGGGGAGGGGGGGTCTTGAAGTCAAAAAGGTGAGATCCACTGCAAAGAAATACGCCAATTCGAAATAAGGTCAAATCTGTGTGAATACTTAGATCCATCAAGCTAATGTGATCATGCATAGGCAAAAAAAAATGAATAAATAAAAAAATGTACGTTGTTTATTGATGTTCACACACATCCATCTGGTCTTGAAACACTCACAATATATGGGACAGATTCCACTCTTTTATCGAAACCCATATTTCACCAGTTCGCCTGCCCATTCAGTCTTAATATGGTAAACGAACTTGGCTTGCTGTGCTCGAATGAGGGTTTGAACCTGTGGCTCGGCTCGAGCTCCGAGCTAAACTCCTGTATAACAGTACTGAGCAGAGGAAGAATAAGAGAAATAGAGGAGGAGACGGGGAGGAGGGGGGATGTCGGAAGAATGACAGTGACTGCTGCTTACATACGCTCATAATGATGATTGACAGGACTGAATGTTTAGGCTCCTCCCGAACCTACGTTTGAAACTTCACATAATCTAAATACCATGAATCGATAAGACAGGTAATAAGTCCATCAAAGTATAGTAATTCCAAGCACAATGTACAGAAATCCATGAGACGGTTGAGAATCATCAAATAGTAAGCATATGAAGAATACAATATACCAAGGGAAATTATTGAAGATACACACATGCAAGATTTAACAAATAACAAGAAGGTAACTAATTAAACATAACAAGGAACATCTGTAACCAATACCTGAAACCATCATACCGTAAAGCTCAGGCAGGCTTTAATGACCTCTGAAGTCAAAACTAGAGAATATTCTGAATATACCCCAGAGCCGGCTCCAGAAGCCAATCCCTCGCCATAACAAGACCTGGCTCTAGGCCAAAGACAATATGGGTGGTCACGATGGATGCCGTTAAAAGAGTCTAGAATGTCTGAGCCACATGATCTTTACTACTATGTTCAGCTTGATGTGAAATGTTCTTGTGGGTTGATAGAAATCTAGGGTCACGGATCCAGCAAACAATGTGGATGGACAATACATCCATTCAAAATTCATTGCCAATAAAAAGTCCAATGTCACTGGAAGTCAGAGTGCACAGGTCTGCTGGGAAACAAAATTGTATTTACCAGGATGCTACGATGAACCTAACAGGAACAACTTGACACTGGATTTGTTTTTTTAGAGTTCAAAGAGTTTCGTCTCCGAGGCATTCATTATTTGAGATATCCTTGACTCCATGATGCCATACAATGTACATAACACAATTAAGGCAACAAAGTCGTGAAAGATATGTAATGTAGAATGTAAATACAGAAAGATGCAATTATGCTTAAAATAAGAAAAGGCTCACTGATGCAGTGATAACGCATAAGACAAACAGCATGAAGACTAAAGTAATAAAGCATAACAAGAAACAGGTGTGGCCATTACCAGAAATAATGACAACATAACCAGTTTCAATTTAAGTGAGCATGCTATCGCTTACACATGCTTTTTTCCACCCACCAAAAATATGTCTATAATTATAAAGTAAAAAAAAAAATCATATATTTAATTCAAGCACATAAAATCACACTTCAACAGACTAGCTACTCTATTCTAGTCTTCTATGTCTTAGAACATTATATTACTTACACTCAGTCTGAACCATGACTCATATAGTCATACATACTGCACTTAACTTCATCAACATCAATTTACTTTCCTAAGTAAAGAAGTTTTGAGAATTAAATTTAGAGCATTATTGTAAATATAATACAATTTAAACCATTTTTTTGTTGTTGCAATTTTGTCATGAATGTTTAAAGAACTCAGCTTCATCATTCCCTCCATATGATCCATATTATGCTGAAAAAAGCGATTGCCTCATGTCTGTGGAATGCACAAATGTGCTCTATGGCTTCATGGACAATGCAAAGAAAATATGCCATGAAAGATTACATCAACAGAAGCACTGCATTTTCTGCATTGCATACATACAGAACACAATACGTACAAAACACATAGGTGTTGTTTTGCTCAGTAGCACTAGAAATAGAATCTCATTCTGATCTCCTCTACAAAAGGCACATTTGCATAAGAAAACCATCTTGCGACTTTTATCTGTGCACCATTAAAACGTTACTGCTGCTGTATGTAACTCATTACTTCACTCGAAAATAGAAATTCTGTTATTATTTACACGCATTTATATGCCATTGGCTCTCACATGTCACATGACCAATTGTGACACCAAGCTTGACTGTGTGTTTTTTAAATTAAAAAATAGCTATTTTCAGTGAATAACAACTTCAGTTTCTTGCTGTTCCACACACACACACACACACACACACACACACACACACACACACACACGCACGCACACACACACACACACACACACAACAAATCTATCATTTGGTTTAAGAAGATTTGGAATGTGCCATATGGACTACTTTATGGTGCCGGTTACGTTTTTTTAATTGCCGTGGATTGGTGTAACATATGCTCAGTTCTCACATTCGTTTTGCATTATGCACTAGATATGAAATTCATACCCAAGCCAAACTAAATACATTCTGTGATAAAGGTCTTTTTAACTTTTGCTCCATGCGAGGTGAGTCTTGCTCCTAAAACCAAGACAATATACAATAATGTTAGTATAATACTGGCACAATAACTGAAAGAACCCATCTGTTCTTTTCTATCTCAGCTCCCACACTTCACACAACAAATACATATCTAATTATTGTACGACTTACAAAGTTACAGCGGCACACTTACAAATAACTAATTCTAGCACGTATTCACTATGTAACCCTATTTCAAGTTGATCAGATTTTCATTATGTAGAGAAATAGAGTTTTATTTGTGAAGAATAGCCGGCTGCTGAATTATTGTCAGAGTAATTGGGTGTCACACTTTTAACATCGTTCATGAACAAATAGTGGCAACTCATTCTGTGACTGTTATTTTCGTTTCTGCCCAAAAGCCCTATCTCACTGACATTTATGTGTGACCTGAATGCTAATAGACAGCAAAATTGTTTACCCAGGATGCAACTGGAAAATGTATTTGAGAAAGATGAATCCATTGATGTTTGTTTTATACCCAAAGAGTATGTAAACAGAAAATGTGGCATGTTATTAAGCAGGAGAACTTGGTTATTTCCTTTGCAACAACATCTCATAAACTATTCTGACAGACTAATAAACTATATGAAGCTGCTGTGGAGAAGAAGAAAAAAAAACACAGGCTTTGAATCTTACAGCCATACAAAGGGGGAGAAACGCAAAAGAAAACATCAATCATGGGGATTATTATTTCAGTTGCCATGGAAACATCCCTCCAAACCCAATATCTCCATGTCTCTGCTGCTTATTATCATCTGGTTTGATTGTACATCATTGAAACTATAGTGATTACACTCTCAGGATGAAAAAATGCACGCTGTCATGGCAACATAGTACAATGTTCTTAATCATTTCACCTCCTCAATCTGAAATGTAATAGGCTGTCAGCCATAATGGCTTGTGAAGGATGCTTCTGTGAAATGGTTATCTTCTTAACTATCTTGCAAAATTATTCCTCCTGTCCTGGAGACAGCAAAGACACTACAGGGCAGCTTTTATATCTGCAGTATATCTCCTGACTATTCATTTTATTACTAATAGTTCTTTATGTCTCATGTGTTGCAAACTCACTGCTTCACCCCAGTTTGTAGGCTACGAGTATAGTTTTCACTACTGACTAAACCATATTTACATGCTGTACTTTTTTTCCTGATTGATACATTTTATACAAATAAATTACACAATAGCACATTTTAAAATGTGTAAATGATATACTGTACACTTACATCAAATAATTAAAAATAAATAAAAATAATAAGAAGAAAGGAAATCCACACCCAGTCCAATCCAATATGACTTCCATATCAGCCAGCACAACATAAACAAAGAAATACAGACTGCAAGGCTACATTATTTAAGCAATAAGAAAAAAGCAGTGCTATATTGAATATTCAAAAGTAAAGAGTGTTGCTAGGCCTATAATAAAAATCGTATTGAATTTATTAGTCCTAAGTAATTTGAATAGGCCTACATTCATAAAAATAAGGTTCCAAAAGGTTTTTTTTTTTTACAGCAATGCCATGAAGAACCATTTTGGTTCCCCAGAGACCCTTTCAGGCTAATTCTTAAATTATTATTTCTAACATTTTAATGGGCCCAATCTAAAGAACCCTTTTCCACAATAAAGGACCCTTTTATGCAATGGAAAGGTTTAATATCCCCTGCCGGAATTTAACCGTAATTTGTGAGACAAAGCTTCTGCGCCATTGACGGAATCTTCCGGCTTCCGGTTATACGGTAGGGGGCGCTATTACATATCCTCGGAAAGAGTATACAGAATCTCCCGATCAAAAAAAGAAGCAGAAACAAGCGATAAAAGGATTACTTATGCACGTTGTAGTCTTTTGGGGGGGAAAAAACATTGCGACTTTCTTTTGTTCAAAATTTTGCTCTTTTATGAAACTTACCCACAGTAAAGTGTTGACTAAAAAAGAATGCATGAAGCAAGGATATAACGTTTTGTTTTTGTTTTTTGTTTAAAAGCAGAGGCTCTGATATTCTTTTGATATACTGCATGTTCATATTCAAACAGCCAATCATTCTGGGGGGCATTACATTTTTGCTAAAAGTTATCAAAAAATGATCGCTGTTGGCGGGGAAAGAGTTGTAAGAGTGTAAGCAGGGTCCGAAATTAACACCCGCCAAGCGCCAAATGCGGGTAGATTTTCCATTTGGCGAGTAAATCTCAAAAGGCTATGCGCCACACTGGCGGGTGAATGTTCATACCAAAATACTAATGTAATAAAATGTTTGTCCCGCCATAGTCATATCTGATCGGTGAGTAGCCGAATGTAGACGAACTGCACTGTAAAAAAATCTTTTGTTGACTTAACTCATTATTATCTGTTATCTTTTTGCATAGGTTTTTTTGAGTTTAACTAACTTATTTGGAAAAGTGTACCTGACAAATTTGGAAAGGTTTACCTGACAAGTTATGTAGTACAATGAACTGATACAATTTAGTTAAGTAAACTTTGAATCTAAGTTCAGCCAACTAAGTTGAGTTTTCTAAACTACATCCAATAAGTTCAGCCAACTAAGTTAAGTTTTCTAAACTACATCCAATAAGTTCAGCCGACTAAGTTAAGTTTTCTAAACTACATCCAATAAGTTCAGCCGACTAAGTTAAGTTTTCTAAACTACATCCAACAAGTTCAGCCGACTAAGTTAAGTTTTCTAAACTACATCCAATAAGTTCAGCCGACTAAGTTAAGTTTTCTAAACTACATCCAATAAGTTCAGCCGACTAAGTTAAGTTTTCTAAACTACATCCAATAAGTTCAGCCGACTAAGTTAAGTTTTCTAAACTACATCCAATAAGTTCAGCCGACTACACTCAATAAGTTCAAACAGCTAAGTGGTGTTTTGAAACTTTTAAACCTGCAGCAATACCAAATAATGAATTACTACTAGAACATTAATTGATGGCAAATTAATGATCACTGATACAATTTTCAATACAAAATTTATTGGAAAGACAATCTCATGGAAAGGTGTTTTTGTGTCTCAATATGAATTGGCTTAAATAAATAACATTTTAATATCAATTAAGTTATACATTTATGCTCTCAATCTTCAACAAATTCATCAATTAAATACTCTAAAATACCACTCCCACAACATGCAATGTAGAAACATCCTGTTAACAACATTCTGTTCTAAAAGAAACTTTGAAAAGCATTAACAGATCTATGAATTGGTTTCATACTTTAATCTAAACTAAGCTGTGATGCTATTCAGCATTTAAATTGAACATCGCTCTGAAAAGGGAAAAGGTTACAAATTTACATGTAGCTACTTCAAAGCATTAGTTTATTTTTCAGTCCGTGGACTTTTGCGGAGCAGCTTTCTCCATCGATCATCATGAAGATCCGCTGGATCACCTCGAAGGTGTATCGCAGCTCTCTGGGATAGGTAATATTTAATGCATACAGCAGTCCAAACAATGTGACTACAGCATGTGGAATGTCTTTGAGATCCACAATTACAATCTCCCCCTCCAGTATCACAGCCACATTCACCACGTCATCTGGAAGGCACAATCTTCGCTGATTTTCTCGCTCACTGTCAAGATGCCCACCTTAACACCTTGAATAACATCAATCTCATTGTCAGTTGGCTGGAAAAAAGAGAGAGATTAAAGAGTCAGTGGTGGACTAGGACTTTACTTCTATTTCCTTTTTCCTTATATTTGTATTTAGAATTTGGGAGAAATGTTGTCAGTAGTTTATAGAACAAATTTTTTTTTTATCTATAAATAGTAAAACAAGAAAACCTGATAATTTTGCAGTGGTCTAATTTTTTCCAGAGCTGTATAACATTAATATAAGTTATCACCCCCGATTTAGACTAGATATTTTGAAGAATGTGGCTAACCAAACAGTTGCTGGTCCCCATTGACTACCATCGGAACAAAAATATGGGGTACATAAACGGTCTGGTTACCCACATTCGTCCAAATAACATTTATTTAACTTTTATTTTCAACAAACGAAAGAAACTAATTTGAGTTTAAACAACTTGAGAGAGTAAATGATGACAATTAAAATTTTGGGGAGAACTATTCCTTAAATGTTAATAAAACAACAAAACACAAAGAGGAAATCACTCACTGCTGTTGACAGAACTTTAATAGTAGCTTTAATAAGTATAGTCACAGCATGTACAAATAACAAGGTCACATGAGACAGACACTCTTCTAAACGTACATACTGGGAACTATATTCTCAGAAGATGCTGTCTCACATGTGACCTTGTTATTTGTACACCGCTGTGACTACAAATCACAACATGTAAATAGGAAAATGTTGGGTGTTATTTGTCACTTATTGGGAGCAGTATGCTAGCTGGAACCATTTACTTCCAGTCTTTGTGCTAAGCTATGCTAGTGGTGGGTGCGTTAGGAAGAGTTACGGCACGCATGGAGATGAAAAGGGTATGCATGGACTTATCTAACTCTGGGAATACGGTGAATAAGTTCAATAAGTCCCAAAAAGTCGACGTGTTCCTTTAATATTTAAAAACAAAGAAAATAATGACAATGATTTTTACCTTTGCCACTTTGGCCTATATGTCTGCCATTCTTTTTTACTTTATATTTTGTTACCCAAGGCTTTGTTTTTAAAACATAAAACTATAAAAAAATATAAAAAAAAGTACCAAATAAAAGCATCACTATCATACTAAAGTGATATTGGTGTATCCTTAATACACCATAAATAAATAATTAAGTAAATAATAAAATAATAATAATAGTAATAAAAAAGTAATGACATTTTTACCTCACAAACTTTGAAGATGTTTTCTGGATTCTCCCTCATGTAGTATGAAGGCCCAAAATAACTGCTCCCCTCTTCTTCTGGTTAGAACTCTGCCAAAAAATAAATGTGTTCACTTGACAGAAGTGTTTTGTTTGTTATAAAAAAATTTTTTTATTATTTTTTTATGGCTGCACACTGGTGCATTCACAGATAGATGTTTTATATTCATTTGTTTAGTTCAAACATTGCTGTTTGTTTTCCTTTTTATTAGGGTGGGAATCACCAGAGGCACCACGATACGATATTATCCTAATACTTAGGTCACGATACGATATTATTGCGATTTTAAACATATTGCGATATTCTGCAATATATTACCTTTTTCCAACTTCAAATTCCCAACTTCCCGGAGTGCAAAGGGATGGTATACTCGATGACTCGGCGAACTGCAGTGAATAACCTCGCTTTATTGTGGATTTAAAACACATTACATCAGAGTATCCAGCGCTCGTAATCGACGCATTTGGGTATAAATTCAATAAATATGATTCCTGTCTATAGAAATCTATCAATATTTCTTCAAATCTGCACATCTTTGAGGTAAAAGCCCTGATGGACGTTGTTTTGTCAAGCGCGTTATGGCGACAGAACAGGAGGGTTTTTTTTTCTGAATGAGAGCGGCTGACGGTCATAATTCATATTAAAGGTATCAACGCATTTTTTCATTACATAACTCCTGACACAAATTAAGACATAACTGTCACTATAAGTTTCTCAGAATACAATAGTGGGTCAAATACTGAAACTTGAGTCTTATATATTTTTTAATGATGTAATAACATTAAATCTGATAGTAACTTTGACTATTTAAACAAAAAGACACTTCAGTGTGCCCGCACACTCGCAACGGTTAACAGGGACCCGTTGGCCTGGGAACCTTGTGTTTGGTGCATTACTGCAGCCGCGTTCATAAGCGGCGGCGCGCATAGCAATTGATTTTTTATCATTCTACTACCAAAGTTAAATTCTCATGTGTAAATTTAAATAATAAAAGATTGATACTTGGCGCCCGTGTATCGATACAGTATTGCCACAGAAAATATCGCGATACTATGCAGTATTGATTTTTCTTCCCCCCACCCCTACTTTTTATATTAGCCTATGTACGGTAATGTAAAATCAATATAGTACTGAACCGATAATTACTAATAGTAATACCGTTAAAACCTTAAGGATACCCATCCCTACTCATCTTCAGAAATATAATTCTTCATCATATTGCATGAGAACTGTGACTTGCTGTGAACTACCAAGTTATTTAACCGTGAAGTTTTAAATCGCAGTTAATCGTGAAATCGGTTAATCGCCGCGTCCCTATGGTGGGTTAGACCCTACTCTTAAGTAGGAGCTAAATTAGTTCCTCCAAAAGGAATTCCTAGAACTAAAATCGTTCCTAGTTCCCGCGGCGCCGAACAAGCCAAGATCTGGGTATTTCTGCCAATAGTTCTAGGAACAAATGGCGCTTTTCCACTGCATGGTACGGCTCTGTTCGGCTCGGAACGGTTCGACTCGGCGCGGAACGGTTCGGCTCGCTTCGCTTTTCCACTGCGTGGTACGACTCGACTCGGTAAGGCACGGTTCGCGTTAGCTCGGTTGCTTTTCCACTGCAGTTAGTACCGCTTCAAAGTGGGTGGGACTGATCGTTAATAGTTGCCGCCTCTACTGGCTCGGTAGTCACTTTTTATTTTTATTTATTTGTTCCTTCCCTACACTGTTTGTAGGTCCGGTGGTAGCTGTGTGCGGCTAAGAGCTGTGCTTCTTCTTGGAACACTTTTTCATTCCGTATTGCCCCATCCAGCTCTCGCTGGATCCGCTCCTCGGCAACCAACGAGAGGAACGTCTGCACCTCGTCCACTGACCACGATTCAGCCATTTCTTGTTTGATTTTTTTTAACTTCTTTTGTCAAGTAAATACTCAAAAAACAGGTGCTACCGCGTTGGCTGTTGTCTGGCTATTTAAATCTAGCGGGTTTAGTGTCTCGTATCGCAAATACAATGACGCTGAAGTGACGATTCTGTCTGACCAATCAGTGATCTGCTGTGTTTTCACGTCACATTTAGTATCGGTACGGTACGCTTGGAACCTCAACAGAGGTGGTACCATTTAAAGCGAGCCGAAGCGAGTCGTGCCGTACCATGCAGTGGAAATGCGCCATAAGTGAGCCGTACCGAGCCGAGCCGTACCGTACCATGCAGTGGAAAAGCGCCAAAGCGTGCCGTGCCGTACCGAACCATGCAGTGGAAAACCGCCATATGAAAAGGTGAAACAGCACAAGCAGAAAAAACAGCAAGTGTCACACGTACTTCAGAATGTGTAGTAAACAACTGCATGTCTGCGTCATTCATTCACACAGAACATGCAGGATTCATATTTAAAGAGTCTCTGTGTGGTTTTGATTTAAGTGACTGACCCTCTTTTGATTTATTCAACCAAATATTGATTAATTCTGTGACATTCCATGCAATACAGTAAATTTCGTTTTTAAGAATAGATTCTGTGATTTCATGTGTTTTGCGCATCACATAAATCATATCATTTTTACCAGTTTGTGCAACACTAGCTAATAATAGAGTTTTCCTGATGCCAATTTCTTTGAAAGCTAAAAACAAATTAGTTTTGCTGTATAAATTAAAATTGGACTTGCCTGTTCATCAAGACACTTCATCATATTCAGAAGTTCTGGAACTTCATTGCTTCGCTTGGTGTATAATTGTAGGAGCCTTGGTAGGTGCTTGTCAAGCCCTTCGAAGAATGCTCTTTTTAAATCAATGGAGACAAGCCTACAGAATTCAAGAGCAACCTGTTGAAGCAAAAAAAAAAAAAAAAAAGACTTTAAAATCCAACATACGAACATTTATTTTACCCATAAACTAAACATTAAAGGGTACCTATGCAAAATTCACTTTTATAAGGCATTTAAACAGATGTGTGTCCACAGTGTGTAAACAACCAGCATAAAAATGGAAAAAAAAATGCACCCATTTTTTTTTTTTTAATCCCCATAAATCATTAACAGTCTCTCAACGATTCACAGTTGAGAACAAACGATTCCAGATTTCTCCCCATGTTGAAAGCATCGTAGGGAAAAGCCCCGCCCACTGGTAACAATCTCTGTCTTATTAGCGGTCTACAATTGTTATATTGTTATACTTACCCGGTCGAAAGAGTCAAGGAAAAGAAAAAGTGAGGGGTATTTATGGCAGTAACTTTAAATACAAGTACTCCACAGCGACTCTAGGGGTCGCTGTTTGAAAAAAACTGAAACTGCATAGTATGCCTTAACTGCATAGTATGCCTTAGTATAACTACAGCTACGCAAAGGAAAGGGAGTTGGGACGGAGCTAAACTCTGCATGACAGCAGCACTCAGGATGGACCATCCGCGAACTTGTGGTATGTCTCAGCTACAGTATGTAAACATTATAACTGATTTGTTGATGCCTGTAATAATAAACATAAGAGTCTTTATTAGGAATGTGCGCAACAACTAATTTCGTAACCGTTTAAACTGAAATTTTGCAACCACAGTGTATATGCGATCCATTTCAAAGAACACTTAATCTATGAATAGTCAAATCCTATACTAAATGCAGCTAAAATAGGTCAGATATCATACATGCTATGTACTTGCCTTGATTTATTATCGTTGTATGTTGAACGTTCACTTAAGCAACGTTAGACATTTCAGACACGTATCAAATCAATTGAATCAGCAGCACAGGACTAATGAGTTCAAACCCAATAGTCTAATATAAACAGATTTCCTCAATTAAAAAAGTTTGTCCACATAAGCACACAAGTTGGGGGATTTCATGCGGTTTCATGTGTATCTCTGCGCCCAAGTAGCAGTGCAAAAGTGGTGGGGACAATATCGACCCTGGCAAAGAGTGGTGGGGACTAAGGATGTCCTGATCCGATACTCAGCATTGGAATCGGCTCCGATACTGCCATTTTGGCCGGATCGGGTATCGTCCAAGCGGCAACATATATGTCCCCACCACTTTTGAAACATCTCCCGACATGGATGTACCAATATAAATAAATAAAACATCTTCAGTTAACTAGCAAAGCGTTCATTTCGTTTGTTAAATATGAAGCAATCTAGCACATCATTTTTTTTTTAAATCAAGTGATCAAAGTGCCCGTTGCCGCTGCGAATCAGTGGCACGGATACAGTGTTCTCTTGTGGCTCGTGCTCACGCCGCACAGTCAAGCGCGTGCGCTTCATCCGTTGTGGAGACTCTATATAAGTTCCGGTGAAATCACAAACCAAAATCCACACAAATCTGTCCCTGCTTGATATACAACCACTGATAAACAAAGGTATGGTGAAGGGTGTGTGATGATGCGCGGCTATTTTAATTCCAGAGGCCAAGGGAACTTTATCAGGATGCATATTATCCTGGATCCATGAAATAACTGGCCTTTAAAAATAAAAATCTGCCTGCCTCTATGGGAATTTAACATAGGGGTGTACAGACTTATGCACCCTGTATTTTAAGGAAGAAAAATTATTTATTGACGATACATTATTCATTCACAAAGAAAACTGGTGTCCTTAAAAGGTTGGATTTTTCCTCATTTTTTAAATTAAGGCATTAAGATCAATTTCCAAAAGATGATTTTTATTCCTCTTTTTAGTCAACTTTAGCATGGGTGTCTAAACTTATGCCTCCCACTGTATTTGGAATGAAATTCTGTTTTGTGTGTTGTAGCGGTGTGTTATCTGCGTAGTGTTAAAGGATTAGTTAAATGATGTGCGTAATGCGCAATTACGTTGAAATACGCGAATCACAGAACAGAGCAAGGCGAGCATTTGTGCTTATAAAACTTAAACTTTTTTATTTATTTTTGAAATGACCCATCGTTTCGCTAGATAAGACTTATTCATCGTCTGGTATCGTTCAAGCCCTTTGAAGCTGCACTGAAACTGTCATTTGGATCTTGAACCGTTTGGGTCCCATTGAAGTCCATTATATGGAGAAATGTTTTCATCAAAAACCTTAATTTCTTTTCGACTGAAGAAAGAAAGACATGGACATCTTGGATGACATGGGGGTGAGTAAATTATCAGCAAAAGTTTTTTTTAAAGTGAACTGATCCTTTAACACTACGCAGATAACACACCGCTACAACACACAAAACAAAATTTCATTCCTAATATGTAAAATTTCGGGAAATTCCACGTTAACACTAGATTCCGCGTTAATTGGCCAATTCCGTGATTCCGTCCGTGATCGCGGAAATTATAGGGCCCTACCAGTGGTGTAATTTTATTTATTTATGAAGGGAATGTGTCCAAGAAAATCTGTAAAAAAGAGGCATTCTAACATGGTATAATAAATGTTCTATGGGGCATAGAAATACACTTTCTACACTTACTTGTCTTTGAGTGAAAAGTGCAGGCCATCTGTTCCTTATTTCTGATACTGGGGGCTCATCTTCTACAATCTCCTTTCTTCTGGCACAGAAGGTTTTCTCCATAGCTGCATCAATTACATGCCAGTCTGGATTTTTTTTTGTCATCTCATACTGTACAGCTTTCCTTTCAGTCTCCAAAGCAGTATAACTTGATCCAGCAGGTAAGTCCGGTAGAAAATTGGTCTCCGATCTTCGGGGTTTCTTGACTTTGTATTTTTTTCCATCTGAGCATGGCGTTTTTCAGTAGTAACGGTAAGCTCTGGACAGCCAGCATTGCGAAGTTTACTTCGGAAGTTTCCCATTTTGAATTTAAGCTTATTTTCCATCCATACCACCCTGTGGCCGATCCTGGTTCTTTAAGGCATGGGTGTGTCTCTGTGAGAGCCCTTGAAACAGACTCGAACTCCTCATTGGATGGATACGCCTTGTAAGAATAGATTGCAGTGGCAAGTTTGTCAAGAATCTCAGATTTAACATCTTTGGATAGGCTGAGCAGTGAGCCATCTGTAGCATATTGCTCATTTCCACGTTTCAAACGTAATTCTACATCATACGAAAAGCTTGGAATGGTAAAAGAAACAGGCCATTGCTGTGAGCGACTACTTGCTGTTATTGATCCAGGATTTCGTTGTTGATACTCGAGTCAGACGATGATGACATAACCGCTGTCTCTAATGTCACATCTGACTGGCTTGAGTCAGAGGGTGGTGCTCTAAAATTAACTTTAAGTGTTGCCTTTTCAGGAGGAAGTTCGGTGATAGTCGTTAGGTTGCACAATTCACGGTCAAATTCAGGATCCTCATATTGAAGTGTAAAATCACTTTGTATGTTCAGCTTGCTTTTCAGTGTTGACAGAAGAGATTCTATGGATTGTGGCTGATCAATGTAAACTTTCCTAATATCCTCAGGGGACAAAATCACACGAAGAATCATTTTGTTGCAGGTTTCTAAAAAGGAAAGGCAACAGTACATGCATTCAGTTAAGGAGGAATGTCTTTGGTGAAATCATCAGCTTTTTATCAAGCATTGTATATGAGGACAAGGGGTGATAATCATTCAATTCATCTGGATCAACAACTCTCAATTCATAAGTGGCATACTTCGTTAGTTCAAAGCATCTGAAATGCTCACTGTACCATGCTGAATACGGTTCAATGAGAAGGCAGGTTTGTTCATAACAATCAATATTTTGACAAGTCTGCCAAAGTCTGGAAGCCCACTGGTGTATCCCACAGAAAGAAACATTCCCTCAGTGTACCTGGTGCCATATATGCATGCACTTGATGCAACAGATATTGATGTAACATTGGAATATTTTGACTTAACTGCCAACTTAAATGAAAGATCCAGGCACTCAGTGGACAGAACTGAAACATGATCAACCACTAAATCTGGCTTGAAAAGAGTTGGCATATCAAGGTGGTAAGCAAGTGTCAGCTGATGTCGCTGGGCTAATGTAAGCATTACATTTTTAAAGTTCCCAGAGTCATGCACAGCTTTTTAAAAAAGCTGTGTTTCGCTTCGAATCGTATAGTCCAGAAATCAATCACTGGTCCAAAACATCTGATTAGTTCTGGATAGTGCTCAATAAAATGGTGCTTTGGACGGAGTCTGAAGTCTGGAAATTCATCTTGCAACAGTTTCCGGTGATCTGATATTTTTGAATCAAGATAGTCCAAACTCTCTGTGGAAAACTGAGATGAGGCTAAAATCTCAACAATGTCCTTGAGTTCAAGAATTAAACTCCAGGTTGCATCATTTTCTGGAACTTTTTGAACCGATAATCAAAGGTAATAACCGTAGAAGGCTCCAGTTTTCATGTCCGTTGCCTCCTAAAGAACCCTTCAGTTGGAATGATTTTAAGATCTGCTGTGGTCGGTTTGTTTTGTCAGAAAACCTGTATGGGAAGGACTGAATTGCAGAATTCAAACTCATCCAATGTGAAATATTTCTTCTGAATCAGTTTCTTCAAACAAAGACTTAGCTCCAGGGGTACAACACCTTCAAAGAGGTCATGGAGAAAGTCAGGGGGAAAGCCTTTGATGGTGGAGAAATGAGCAAGTCTGTTAAGAGCACAGTCCCTCTTTACACCACTCTACCTACTGTGTGTGAATCCTTGTTCTTCTGAATTTCACGCAAAGCCTGCTCATGCAACTCCTCCGTTCTCTTTGGGAACCTCCCCTCTCTAACTTCATATGTCTGAGTCTCATCACGTCCCGCCAAACAAAATCTGCAGAACTTGTTTGTGGAAAAACTTTCTTGAAATCCAGCAAGGGAATGTGCACCTAAATTGTCTGCAGACACATAGAGTATTGTTCCTCTTATGCTTGCACCCAGTGTCTGAACAAACACTCCATGTTGTTCAAGTACTTCAACATCGGAAAGAAGCGGTTCAAGAATTTTATCGTATCCATACTCTTTGACATCCTTGGTCTTACATAATGTTGCAAGGTAGATGGATGATAAAGTGGACCTGTCTCTTCCTGGAAGATTTGCAATTAACCAGTAAATGCCACAAAGTTTGTGCTTTTTCCTTGAAGTGCCCAAAGGGTTACACACTTCAAAAATCGTCGATGTAAAGTCCAAGGGCTATGCGCAATTCATCTGAAAAAAGGATCTTGTTGTCCTTAAAATACAACCCATCCCTAAATGTTTTAATTGTTTCAGGATGTTTCCATGCGTCTGCTTGGTCTGTCTGTAAAACCTTGTCAAGGACGTCACTTCGATTTAACAGCGCAGTTAAAACTTTTAAAATGGGTACATAAACAAATGTGTTTTTCCGAGAAGCATCAAGAGTGTATTCTACAGGTTCTATCACAGTGAAATTATCTTTGTAGAATGTTGCTCTTTTGTAAATGGAGCTAAGCGGGACCCCTTTTGACAAAAGGTTAGAGGATTTGTTTCCAAGACAGTTTCGGTAATGGCAGCAAATAACTGAGGAATCCCAATGAACAGTTGTGTTTGTTTAAGACCTGTTTAACTGACATCTCGGCAAGCTCTCCAACAGTACTACCAATACTTCCAAGTTCTTCAACTATTTCTTGAATGGCTGTCTTTGAGACATGTAAAATGGCTTCCATGCGTAAAAACAGCGAAGCCAACTTATGTTGAATCAAGCCCTCAACAGGAAGATCTGGATTGGAATGCAATGGACTGGACTGGTCTGGGTGCCAACACCCTTCGGCTGGTAGGCTGTCCGGAGGTTGATTATCTGTATGCTCAAACCTTTCCTCAACATCCTCGATTTGACATGAAATTAACTCTGCTTTAAAATGTCCAGTATTTTGGAATGATGTCTTTTACTTCTGTGTGCCACAAACGTAGAGAACACACAAGTTTGAAAACTGCAGTCTTGAAATGGGCACTGGACATTTTCATTGTTTTTCAAGTGGAGTCCCCAGGTGGGAGAAGTATTGCTTTAAATTGCAGGCCTCTGAGAAACTGCAGAGCTTACACTTCACCCGGGTATTCACGTGATCTACAGATTTTGCATGATGCGTATGCAAATGTCTTATCAGTGTTGCCTGAGTTCTGAAGGAGCAGACACATTCTTGGTAAATACATGGCAAAGGACAGGTCCTCCCACGATGTCCATGTTTTAATTTGTAATGCTGAATGATAATTTTTCTTTTTCTACTGTCAAAACTGCAGTACTTACAAGTCCACCTCATCTTCACATCAACACCAACACCAACATAACTACAAAAAAAAAAAAAAAAACAGCCTTAGACAAGTCTCTCAGGCTTAAAGTTGGCATGAAACAAAGTTGCGATCATATGACAGGCGGAATTCGCGAAATTATCAACTTCACGGGAGTTGTGCTTCGACACTGCACAGCGCGGGATGAATCTAATGTTTTAAGGAGAACGTCAATCACTGCACCGGTGTGGATACTGTCATTTGCAATCACAGATTATACTTTTTGGAAGTATGACCAGCATGATCATTTTCACCGGAAAATAACACCTGAACAAGTAACATCCACTTTTGTTCTGACCAACTAAGGGGAAAAAGCATTGCAGTAAATCACGCTAATTAAATCCAACGATCACTTGTCATTTCATGTCAAACCATGCAAATTATACTTTGTTCTCAAATTGTTAATGTTAATCAGCATTGCGTGACTACATTTATGCTTGTTTTCGCGTGGCCCGCGTTGCAGTCTTATTTTTTCCACTCCTAAATCCAAAGTCTTTTTCATTTTACAACGGGTGAATCTCAGTTGTCACTGTGATTGTCGTTTGAACCTAAGTTTTAAGTACATAAAGTGCTGTGAAAAAAGGCTATAAATCTCCATCTCCACATCCTCGCACGCAATATCCTACTAGTCGAAACTCCTTCTCTATGTGAACAGAAGTGACGTAATGACGCAAAGACATGCTTGAATTTCCTGCTGAAATCCACCAGTACCACTGGAATTAAAATCATTATACAAGCTTACCGTGTTGAATCGAGCTATGGCAAGCAGAGAGTTTTGAACACTGGCTGGTTATGTACTTGCTCAAACATTTATTTTGGATAATTTTTAACCCCAAAAAGTTACGGACAGCTAGCCTGGAAAACCCAGACCACTTCCGGCAAATTTAGATTTGCTCTGCAAGTGGGTCTGGCAAAGAGCCCATTGAAACCCATTTTCCAATCCGTCGAAATCGCGGCACCAATCAGAAACGTTGGGGCGGGCTTTACACGATGAGACAGAGGCAGCGACGGTGACGCAGATTTTGTACATTACAAAGATGGATGCCGCCGTGGAACATCACAACATCACTCGTTCGAATTAGCTATCGCGTATGTTTCAAGCGATTTAAAAATTGTAATTTCGTTAACACAAACAGAGAATTGCTGAGAGTCTCGAGATGTTTCTCCGTTGCTCTGCATTCGTCATGTCCTTCATCGCTCTGATTGGTTTTTAGATCTATCCGACGTCCGTTGGTGACGCCCCTGTGGAAGTGAATTGTCTATGGAGCTTTGCCAGACCCTTACTCAGTTACAACTGTGGTCTGGGTTTTCCAGGCTAACGGGACAGCAGCTTTAAAAGAAGGATCTTCATCCCGCCGTATCAGTCTCAACCATGCTTTCTCAACTCTTTTTGTGTCGGAACACTGCAGTAACCCCAGTGAGAGGATTCAGTCATTATAGGGATGGCCCGATACCACTTTTTCCAGGCCGAGTCCGATACCGATACTTTCATTTTGGTACTCGCCGATACCGATACCGTAACCGATACCTGTATTTTTATTTTCAATTAATTTAATTCATGCATTTGTCATTTTTAAATGTATTGGTAGAGAAACCAAAAGAATGTCAAATCATATTTGTTTATTAAATGTAAACTTAATTTGTTCATCAAATATATTTAATGCACTGCATATTCATTACTGTATAAATTAAATATAGATGGATCTTTTTGTGAAGTTACAAAAAAAGGTAGCCTATTTAGTCAAGAGTTAATCCTTTGTCTGGTTAACAATAAAACACAGCAGCAGATTAATTCAACTGCTGCCCCTTTAAGACCGAACGCACTTGAAACCCATTTGAATTATACTGTCTACGTTCACTTGACATATAATATACTTTGTTTACTAGGATACTCGCCAAGACGGGCGTTTTTACATAGTTTTGTGTGAATTCATCCGTACAAGCGCAATAGTGAAAGAATTCCACTCAGTGTTCGCCGCGCTGTCTGAGGCGATGGTTTTCGGGGCGCGTGCTTTGGATGTTTGAAGTTCATGTAACTTCTTGACCTGCAAATGTCCTGTAATAATGTTGTTAAACATAAATAAGGTACCAGTTCATGTTTTACTTACATATACGATTTAGTTTTAATCCAAATATACGTGCCGAGTGAACGATCAGCAATCCAGAGCATTCAACAGAAGTGCGCTCTCTCTCTCTCTCTCTCTCTCTGGTCAGTTAATGTTAATAATAAACTACATGCCTCGTTTTACTTTCTTTGCCATTGATATCCGACTGAACTACAAACTTTCCACTGACGTCTGATGCGCTCGACCAGCTCGCGCTTCGGTGCCGCGGCGCGCTCAATCTACTGCGCGTTTTTCTCTTATCAGCTCGCGCACCACAGCTATATAGGCGTTACTATATTTTGTTTAATATTTCACTAATATGATACATTTACTTCATAGACAGCCTTCTTTTTTATCCCCATTATACTTTCTGTTGTCAGTGCTTCTTTGTCTGGACACAAACACTGTAAACCACCGCTGCCTGGTACGGTTGTTGGTATCGGGGCGTTTTTAAGAGTACGAGTATGAGTACATGAGCTCAGTATCGGGCCGATACCCGATACTGGTATCGGTATCGGGCCATCCCTAGTCATTAGTTTTGATTGTGTTGCGATAGTACCGGAAGTAGCGATTCACTGCTTCACTTACTGGAAATAGGTAGTGTGATATCAGTTTAATAGATCACCCGGTATTGACGGCACACAATTACAGGTGAGACTTGATACACATTGGTATCAGTGTTTAAACTTAACTAATTTGTGCATGTTTTTAAGCCTTGCCAATTTAAACATTCAAACCAAGAATAAGTGAATGAGAATGTATGTGTGCTGCATGAAGTGCCCATTCAGTCAGTGCGCAAATACTCAATTACATTTTGTATAGATTAAACATGGATTAATCCTTATTTAAAGGACAACTCTGGTGAAAAATTAACCTAGGGGTAATTATTAACACATGGTTACCGAGTAGATCGTTCTCTGGGATGCGTTTTCCATGATAATCGAATGTAAAGAGTTTTATCTCTAAAAACAGATTAGCTTATAACGCTAGTATATGGGGCAAAGACTAAGTTAAAGATAATCGCTAGTTAATACCACTAACAAGGCTCAAAATAGCCTCACACTACCACGGTAGCATAATGAGGGTCCTTACATGCAAACCGAAGCATTGAGAACTTCGACAAGTCGAGCGACGAACGCGTGCTAAGTGATATGAACTAAGTGATATGAACTGTGACTTGGAATCACATATGGTCCGTTGTTTAGGAAGAAAGCACTGAACAGAAAATAACAGAAAATAAATAATAAAAATAATTTAAAAAAAAAACCTGAACAAGTCACAGTTTATATCACTTAGCACACAGTTCGTCGCTCGACTTGTCGAGACTGTTTTTCCAGATGGCTGCTGTCGGTATTACGCGTAATGTACTGTCTATATAAAGTATCTTATTATTAAACTGTTTGTACACTTACAAAGTTCTCAATGCTTCGGTTTGCATGTAAGGACCCTCATTATGCTTATATTACTATCAGTTAGTTACCTATCTAAGCATCACAAGAATGGTAAAATATGTAACGCTGCCTGTCAGCCAAAGCTAGTGAGATTCGATCTCATCGCTTGAAAACTCCGTGAAGCTCGTGCTGTTGCGTTGACCACTGCGCTATCATCGGCCCGCTGTTAAACATCACGTATTATGCTGTTCTAAAGCCTCATTGATGTAGCCTAATATTTTTCTATTGCAATGTTTTGTGTGTTGAAATGTTTTCATTATTTATTAAATGTAGCCTATGACATTTAATTTCAGTCTTGTGCTATTGAATTCGTTTAACTACATGTTTCACTTGAATTGATCTGTTACTACGTTTCAATCACTCTCAATGAGCCGCGGCGCGGCGGCAGATTACGCAATAGAGAGAATAAACTGACACTTTTCAAAGTCTGCGATTGTAGCGCCTCTTAGCGGTCAAAGCCAGCAAATACACACCCGCAATTTTACCAATTTTCCCGCTGCGGGAACGGCGGCTGTAAAAAGTCGTATTCTGTTGTATTCTGGTTGAGTACCATCTGTAAGAATGATGCGTCTGTTAAAACAAACACTCTGACAATTTGTGAATTGAAATTGCAATTCAATTTTAATGTGGGTTGTAGTTTTTAAGTCTGTTTAAAAAACATTTTCTTAGAGGAGTCCTCATACGCGCGTGTCGGTGATGTCGCAAGTGTTAGGCTATGTGGTGATGTCATTTTTAATTGACGTCAATATTAATTTAATAACAATACTAGCTTTATAATAATAATAATTTAATACATTAATGGTAAAACGAGCCATTGACCCTTCGATAAGCCACACCCCGAAAAACCGCCACTGGCCAATCGTGGCTTAGCAACCGTAACTAGGCGCGGGAGTCTGGCAAGCTTTCGAGCGAAGGAAAACATGCCGAAGCGTTGTGCTTATGGATTGTGAAAATCTGATACCCGGTATCCTAAAAGTTTAGATTTTTTTTCCTTCCTGAAACCTAAAAGCCAAGGCCCCTTGAAGGAGAGAAATGCAGGGCGTGGATCAAGCAGTGTGGGAGTGTTCCCCATTCACTAAATGTTGACAGGATTAACAAAAACACCTGACGTTATTGCTTGGAAATAATGACGGTTTGTACATAATGCATATATTTTAACGTAAAATAAAATGATTAAGGCAAGACGGAGGCTCACTGACATACTTTAAAATATAAAAGCATTTTGTTAATCGACGGCCTACTAACGTTAACGTTACCCCTGAGTAACTTTACCCCCAATCCGATCGCGGCTCTCCCGGTGTTAGTGTTATTCCACATGATTTATGGATAAGCTGTTTGATTTATAACTATTAGATTATAATTTATTTTCACATTTCACTTACCCTGCTCTGTATGAACATAGCTGTTCTCAATTTGTGTGTTTCCCATTTGATGGTCGGCGAATGAGGCGGCTGCTGCTTGCGCTGGAACTAGCTGGCTTTAATTTAAAATTTGATGTAATTATTCTCTAATCGGTTGCATATTATGTCATGGATATATCCCTCGAATGCACACTGCAGTCCCTTTTGTCTTACTCTCTCAGATATTTCACCTGTTCACCAAAAATGACGATTATCTCATTGGGAATGTCTGACACCGATGCATAGGCCTACACACTGTAACAGACGTGCCAGGCGCGAAAGCTTGCCACTTGTAGCAACAGTAACTAAGGAGGGCGGGGCTTAGCGAAGGGTCAATTATCATATTGATATCATCAAAGGCATCTGCCATCAGCGATATCTCGGACTATCGATACACGATATCATCTATCGGCACAACCCTAGCTGGAGGTAATGCAACAGCGGCACAATGACCATTCTACCTCGTTTATCTTGTTTTCATAATCGCTGGAAGCCAAAAATTAAATTAAAAAAATTATGATTAATCGCACGCACATCCCAATTTTTATCTTTAATTATTGCCTTAATATTTTTGCTTTCAAATTCAAGGATACCCTAAAGCCTTAGACAACAGAGGTTTATAAACGATTCACATGATTAATTTAGGAAGCTGGTTGAAATGTGTTCTCAAATTACAATTCGACTCAAACACGCATCAGTGAAACATGCAGTGTCAATCACATCCATTTCCAATATTACTAAAAACAGTAACATTTAAAATTATAAATAAGTTACTTATTATTTTACCCATATCAATTTAAATTGATAGTTAATTTTAATATTTTCTAAAGACTGCTGCGAAAACTCACCTGTATCTGATGGTGCTCTGCAAGCAACTGAGATGTAGCAGCTAGCTATAGCTGCTAGCCCAAGTGCCTGAGGTAAAAATCCGGTTGGTGACCTTGACAAAACCTGTGAGTCAATACGAGGAAGTACAATTAGCGAACCTTCTATGTGCAAAACACTCTGATTGAAAATAACGTTACACTAAATAATCTTAAACTCCTGACAACATCTTGTGTAATTCACTCTATTATAAGGATTAAAACATGAACATAAGCGCGACGACATGGCGGGAGGCCGGCCAGATCCACACTCCGAATAGTAATGAACACTTTCAAATCACAGACGTATTAATTATTTCACCCATATATATTAAATTTGACGACAAAAATATTCAAAGATTGTGGTGAATACTTACCTAACGTTAACGTTATATCTGGCGCTCTGCAACGTTAGGCCTAACTTTACCTGACTGAGGTAAAAAATCAAGTTGGTGAACTTGACTGACTGAACCTGTGAGTCAACATGAGGAAGTAGCTGCTATAATGAGCGAATCTTCTATGTGCACTCAATACACTCAGTCTTACATTCGTGACAACATCGTGTGTAATTCATTATTATCAGAATATCTTAAAACGTGAACAAAGTTAAGCGCGACGACATGGCGCGAGGCCGGCAAGTTCCTCCGAATAGTAACGTTAGGCTAATGAAAAACGCGTGACATTTCAAACCACATACGTATTATTTGTTATATTTATCACCCATATCGATTTCAATTTGACAGGTACTTTTTTTAATTTAAAGATGTGGTGAAAACTTAACTTACCTACGGTATATCTGGCGCTCTGCAACTGACACCAGTGACTGAGGATGAGGAAAAAATCCGGTTTGGTCCGGTTGGTGAACGAGCAGCTATTATTGAAGAAGGAAATGCAATCAGAAAATAGCCTATGTCAATCAGCCAATCACAAACACTCTGACTCGAAATGGATAATAATGCTTTTACTAATGGTCATTTGCAATTAAGAATTTAATGTATGATATTATTT
>JARPMJ010006841.1:0-48811 GCA_033366665.1 Phoxinus dragarum | reverse complement strand
AAAACTCAAACAGCAGTGTTGAAGCGCTCAGGGAGAGACACACGACTGGCAGACCACTGCGCAGATCGGCAGGCAATATGAAGCTCGCTGGAATTCGCCGTCACACCAACACTTCTGAAGAGTAGCTCGGAGTTATGCTATGCAAATTCAGCAGACCCATGGCATTTGCTTGCCATTGGCTCGTTTTATTACTGTTCGAAGAGGATAGGCTTCTAAGCGAACCCCATTCGTCGTCATTCGACGTAACGTCTCCGTACCCTACTCAGGGAACGAGGGTTACATCCGTAACCGAGACGTTTCCATTGTTATTCATTACTTCCTCATCTGTTCGTAGTTACTCTGTCTGTGTATTTAAACTCTCAGTTTTCTCTGTTCATTGTCCCATGTTGTCTTAGTTTTAACTTGGTTGATGTCTTTATTTTCCTGTGTTCTCCTGCGTGCCATGAGCATTATTATTTAAAGGGATAGTTCACACAAAAATGAAAATGATCCCATGATTTACTCACCCTAAAGCCATCCTACAGTAGATGTATATGACATCCTTCTTTCAGATGAATACAATCGGAGTTATATTAAAAAATGTCCTGGCTCATCCAAGCTTTATAATTGGAGTGAAGGGGCAATATTTTTTACAAGTCCATACAAGTGCATCTCTCCATCATAAAAGTTCCCCAAACGGCTCCGAGGGGGTTTAATAAAGGCCTTCTGAAGCGAAGTGTTGCATTCTTGTAAGAAAAATATCCATATATCGACCGTACTTTGACTTATCGCAAAAGAGAAACACTTGACGATGTATGACGTAGAAGTAGCGTAAGCTTCGACGTCTCTCGCGGTTTAAACAAACAGGACTGGGCAACTGCGTTCGTCATTACGTTGTGCGTCAAGTTCAAGGGTTAGTCTTTTGGCATAAGTCGATGTGTACGGCCGTCTGCCGGAGGCTAGTTATAAAGTCGATAAAGTTTTAAATATGGATATTTTTCTTACACCAACACAACGCTTCACTTCAGAAGGCCTTTATTAACCCCTCGAAGCCGTTTGGGAGACTTTTGTGATGGATTGATGCACTTTATTGATTGATGTATGGACTTCAAAACAATTGTGCCTATTCACTCCCATTATAATGCTTTAAAGAGCCACTTTAAGACTTGTTCTAGTTTCCTCTTCGTACGATTCATAACCACCAAGACACCTGACATTATCATTTAAACAGATAAAAGAAAACCATTTAAAAATAAGTGCATGGGATTTCATGTAATCATATTATGATACCCAAAGTGTGCTGTCCATTAGCATTCCCATTTATCTCAGAGGGGGGTTCTCATCCTGACAATTTCAAACAACAATTTCTTAAATTTAAACAGTCTAACCTTTTTAATCAAACAATAACAAGCTGCTTTTCCACTACAGACAGTGAGGGAAGCTGCTGAGACGTGCAAGAAACTAAAAATCCCTTTCCCTGAGGTCAGCATTCCTAATAAAGACATAATAAAACCGAAGGACTTCTATGTGTTCAACGGCCAAAACACTCCAACCGTGATACACATCCCTCTCTTTAATGTGGTCAACTGTGGAGGCAAGTTATGATCTTACAATGTCCTGAATAAAACTGAAATATCAACTGTGTTCTGATTTAGGTGTGTTAATGTTTCATCAGATGATTTTGAGGAGTGCAAGGAAAAATATCACACTTTTCAAGGTCCTTACAGCGCTGAGATGATCACTGATCTGATGGAGATCGCTGGGAAAAACATCACAAACAACAAAGCCAATCTGGTGAAGCAGATTCGTCAGGCCATACGGCCAAAAAAGACAAAAAATAATGAATAATAAATATCAGAGCGTGGTGTGTTCTGAAATGATGTGTCAAAGTCCTCACTTTTTGGTTGAATGTTTTTTTTTTTTTTAAGGTAAATTCTTGTTCCAGTTACACTAAATGTCGACACATTTTTGGAATGTGAATGAAAATGAAAGGCAGGATTATTGTGTGAACAGAGCAATAGACCAATCAGACAATATTCACAGCAGCGCCATCTTTGATTTTTAAAGGGAATGAAATTGAGACTGTGAGGGAGACATACATCTCTTCAGTGGGTTGTACTGTTATTTAATGTGTTTTTGCAGATGAAAAATGGCAAAATAACTTTCCAAGAAATTTCATTAGTCAAAAAACATGAGCTGCAGAAAATAAGTGACATAGGACCTTTATACAGCTTTTTACAGCGGATGCCATTGAAAACATGGTAAGTCTCCAGAGCTTTGCTTTAATTCTTCCTGGCACTGCTCTGAAAAAGGTCTATAGGCCAATCATCATGTTTCTTTTTTGATAAATATTTTTTATTTTTATTTATTTTTTGTTAAACATGTTAAACATTTTAAGCATGTTTCAGTCTGTTCATTAAGCAATAAATTGTGAATCATTAATAATCAAATCAACCACAGCACAGACTGATTTACAACTATGATTGCTAATAAAAAAGTAATACTTTGTTTCTGTTTCAATTAATTAATAAACTGTTCTCTAAAAATAAGGTTTTGTCCTGGTCATTTGATATCAAACAGCACAAATGCTCATTTTAAAACTGATAGTTATGGACTTGGATGCTGATTGGACAATTTAGAGTTCCAGTGTTCAACCTTATAACCCTTTATAACGTTTGCATTTTTTCTAGTATTTTGGACATACAGTATTTGATGAGGCCCACCGTCCTTCTCTCTGAGTGTGTCAGAATCAATCCGTTTCACAAGAATCTTCTCTCACAATGACAGCTGTTATAGACAATGATTGATGTTATAGACAAGCGCCTGATCCAAAGGAAAATACTTTTCAAAGTAATTATCAGATCTTCAAACTTTCATTTGAAGTCTAGGAGGTTTCAAATACTCCCCCTATCTGCCTCTGGTTGAACAAATTGGTAGCCCCACCCCAAACTCAGAGATGGCTATAGAGGTGGATGAGGAGCTGGTGAAGACCTTGAAAAAGGCAGAGATGTCAGATGAAGGGACAAGGGTGGAGTAGATGGTAGAAGCATTCATGGAGGAATGGCCGGTGGAAGATCCCATGGAGGAGTGGCCGGTGTTAGAGCCCATGGAGGAGTGGCCGGTGGAAGATCCCATGGAGGAGTGGCCGGTGTTAGAGCCCATGGAGGAGTGGCCGGTGTTAGAGCCCATGGAGGAGTGGCCGGTGTTAGAGCCCATGGAGGAGTGGCCGGTGTTAGAGCCCATGGAGGAGTGGCCGGTGGAAGATCCCATGGAGGAGTGGCCGGTGTTAGAGCCCATGGAGGAGTGGCCGGTGTTAGAGCCCATGGAGGAGTGGCCGGTGTTAGAGCCCATGGAGGAGTGGCCGGTGGAAGAGCCCATGGAGGAGTGGCCGGTGTTAGAGCCCATGGAGGAGTGGCCGGTGTTAGAGCCCATGGAGGAGTGGCCGGTGTTAGAGCCCATGGAGGAGTGGCCGGTGGAAGAGCCCATGGAGGAGTGGCCGGTGTTAGAGCACATGGAGGAGTGGCCGGTGTTAGAGCCCATGGAGGAGTGGCCGGTGGAAGAGCCCATGGAGGAGTGGCCGGTGTTAGAGCACATGGAGGAGTGACCGGTGGAAGAGCCCATGGAGGAGTGGCCGGTGGAAGAGCCCATGGAGGAGTGGCCGGTGGAAGAGCCCATGGAGGAGTGGCCGGTGTTAGAGCACATGGAGGAGTGACCGGTGGAAGATCCCATGGAGGAGTGGCCGGTGGAAGAGCCCATGGAGGAGTGGCCGGTGGAAGAGCCCATGGAGGAGTGGCCGGTGGAAGAGCCCATGGAGGAGTGGCCGGTGGAAGAGCCCATGGAGGAGTGACCAGTGGAATAGCCCATGGAGGAGTGGCCGGTGGAAGAGCCCATGGAGGAGTGGCCGGTGTTAGAGCCCATGGAGGAGTGACCAGTGGAAGCGCCCATGGAGGAGTGGCCAGTGGAAGAGCCCATGGAGGAGTGGCCAGTGGAAGAGCCCATGGAGGAGTGGCCAGTGGAAGAGCCATGGAGGAGTGGCCAGTGGAAGAGCCCATGGAGGAGTGGCCGGTTGAAGAGCCCATGGAGGAGTGGTCGGTGTTAGAGCCCATGGAGGAGTGGCCGGTGGAAGAGCCCATGGAGGAGTGGCCGGTGTTAGAGCCCATGGTGGAGAGACCGGTGGAAGCGCCCATGGAGGAGTGGCCGGTGGAAGAGCCCATGGAGGAGTGGCCGGTGGAAGAGCCCATGGAGGAGTGGCCAGTGGAAGAGCCCATGGAGGAGTGACCGGTTGAAGATCCCATGGAGGAGTGGCCGGTGGAAGAGCCCATGGAGGAGTGCAGGAGTGCAGCAGATGCCCGGAAGACCGTGGCGATGGTGTGGGGACAACTGACCCAGGGGGAGCCGGTAGGATGAGGGAGACGGGTGGAGCCGAAGGGCCAACGGTAATGGGCAGAGCCAAAGAGACAAGGAGCCAGTGCGGAGCCGATTGGTCGACGGTCTGAGGTGGAGCAGAGGGCTCAGAGTGATGAGGCAGAGCCAGGGAATCTCCATGCCATGGCAGAGCTGGTGACTAGAAGTCCCAAGGTGAATCCAGGTTGTATGGCTGAGCCATTGGATGTGCCGAGTGAAACCAGCGGAGGTGGGGTCTGCAGTGGGCTGTGGCTCAATCTCTGCAGTAGGCATGGCTCTGGGGGCTAGATGTTGGCGGCAGGATCCTCTTCTACCTCGCCCACTGTAAAAGAAGATCATTCCACCCATTAGTCCAAGTTGATATACAGCTAGCGTCCAGCAGGAGTTCTCTCTGTATCACCATCTGGCTCTCGTTGTCGAGTCCGGCCCAGAACCCCTCCATGAGCGTGATGTAAAAAAAACAAAAAACAACTTTGTGTCCCCTGGGGGCTGGTGAGAATTCCCCATCTGGGCTACGTTTATGGAAGCAATCTCTATTCTTTTTGGGTCTGGTATTCTGTCACGATCTGGTCCAGATGAAGATGATGAAAACATTCAAACAAGTTTCAATAAACAAAAAGGTTCTTTGATAAAACGAACTAAGGTAATCCAATGCAGGAAGGCAATGTAACAGAGTGTTTTACGCATACACAAACAATACCAGACAACAACTGAGTGAAAAGGAGGAACTTAAATACACAAGGTGATTGAATGACAAACAGGTGGTAACTCATTCATCAGAAACCATAGTAACAAACGAGGAGCGGGAACCTGGAACAAAGGGAAACAGGCAACTGATAGAAACAATAAGAAAGTTCATGAAACGAAACAGAAACTATAGAGTCGGTGAAAAACTGTGTGACAAAAAACTCATAAAAGAGTAGGCAAAAGTACCTGGATGACCTACTACTTCTGGCGAGATTCTGTGCATGCGATGGACACTTTACTATCCCATGAGGCCAAGGGAGAGGGTTTGTGAATGGCAGTGAAGCGACGCAACTTACACTGGTAGGTCACATGATAATGACAACATGGTGAATGTAGTATTCATACTACACACATTCATACTATATAGAATGTTTTAGCTGTCGTGTATGAGGTTCCATTTGTGCCAAAAATGTGTCGCCTGCTTTGTGCTTCGTACTATACATTTGTCCTCATTGCCTAATTGTTCAGATAAATTAGTATGTGTATGTTCTCTGTTTATAGCGTCTTTACTGTCATCTTTCTGTCCTCTTAATCTGACGTCTTGTTCTGTTGTTCTTACTGTAGTCCTGTCGTTTATGGAAGGGTGTTTAAAAAAATGTGTTGGGCATCAGAAGGACGACAGAAAAATGGTCGTCGTCAAAGACATTGTTTAATTAAAACATAAAGAGACAGAAAAACTTTTTCAGTGTGAATGGCCCCTGTATTCACATGACACAACACTAGTTTAATTTTCTCAGTTACTTCTCAAAAAGTAGCCGTACAATTCATTTCAATCAATTGTAGGTAACAGTGCACGGGAAGGAACGTGTTAGTTTCACTTCGTTTTCTGAAGTTGGTTCTCGATGTTGAGGGATCGACATCCTATTCATTCATTCCTATTCAAGGTTTTCTTTTTTTGAGGGAAACATTTTCTCCACATTAAGGTGTTAAGGAGGAATCTGTATTCAGCTAATGTAGGATCATGCTCCTTGTAAATGGGTTGATCCCCATCCCCAGGCTACTTGTCGGAGCGGGAATGGTATGGTTGTATTGTGGTCAGCAAACCTCTGTTGATCTCATTAGTCTGGTTATTCTTGGAAGCCGGGGGATTCTTGCCCCATATGCTCCCTTCGGCTTGTGTTCAGGTCTGGTTATATGTAGAGATGCTGGTTCGGCTGCTAGATGTAGTGCTAAAGACTTGTCTGAGGGTTATCTATAATCTCCCCGGGTAGCTCTGCTCTTAGGGACTCTGGGCTGTCCTGCAGCTGTGGCTCGGACTGGTTTAATGCAAGAGTCCAGATTCAGAAACGGTTGAGCATAGAGGCTTCAGGGTTTTTTCCTAGCGCACATAACACTGAGCTTCTAGGGAGCAAGGCTGTGGTGTGGCTGGTTCGTTTAAGTCATTGATCTCATCAGTAGTGATGGTGAAATTAAGCTTTGTGAAGCACCGGGGCTTTCCCCCTCGATGTATCGTAAAATGGTTCATTACTCGAAGCCTTTCAAGACGTTCTGAAGTGCCTGAAGGGCCTGAAGTGCCAACTAGTCTCTCCCCTGTGAAGGATCCCTTTACCACTCTACAGATAAAGCGTTGTCGGGATAATTTCCCGAATTCGTGTATCTACCCTGAAGTGATAAAATTCTGTAAAAAAATGTTTTAAAAAGGCCAGACAAGTAGTTTAAGACTTGGTTTGTAGGGAATTACAAACCTGCGCACATATATTCAAATGCGCATAACTATAGAATTAATTCTTAATGCGCACTGTGAGTGCCATCAGCGTTTCTCACAGGTTTGCGTTTAAAGTCTGAGTAGAGAGAACGGTGTCGTCTTAGCGGCCCCTAATAACTAATGACCGTTGCGACGGAAGTTAATCAATCAAAACTAACTTTAGCTGGAAAATATCTTTATTCAAGAACCGCTATAAAGCCAAAACAATCTGTTACCTTAAATTATATGTTTATCACTGTAAAGCTGCTTTGAAACAATCTACATTGTTAACAGCGCTATATAAATGAAGATGACTTGACCTGGTGTGACAGGATGGCACTGGTGGCACATTGCGTCTTTGCGAAGAAGTGACGTTCTTCACCACACACACGCAACAACCACACACACTTTTCTCACCTGTTGATGCTGCTATTGGAGAAGCGGGTGCACACACAATAACGATAGCACATCGTCATTCATTCACATTCCATAATTCCCCTCTGTTATTCCTTCCGGACATATCACTCCTTCTCATTATTTGTTTGTTTTATGTATTGATTTTAAATTGTGTGTTATATGTTGACGCAACCGGGTTGCTGGGAGCTGCGCCGGCAAACTCAAGGTCAGGTAGCGCGAGCGGTTATGACGTCATCGGACTATGCCGCGCCGGCGCAGTGGACCGGAACCTGGTGAAACCATGTTGTGTCTATATGTGGGGTACCCAAGTTTTAGGTTAAAAGACACACAGTAATTTTAGTTATGGTGGTCTTTTTTATTATGTTATTATGTTAATTGAAATTAGTTTGTATAAAGTTTGTTTTGTTATAAGGTGGGGATATATGTCAATCTGAATGTGGAAGATATCACCTTATGACACTTACCTATTAATGGTGGTGCCCGAGAAAAGGGGCGGAGTCTGGCCTTTAAAAGCAGCAGCCAGACTCCAGAACAGGACTTGTTTACCAAGTCGAGGCAACATGCTACTGCGGAGTCGTGAGCTATACCTATATTGTGGATACTTGTGAGATTGTGTACATATTCGTCTAGTTTAATCTCTTTGATTTATTTTGTTGTTTTATTTTTGTTGTTTTGTTACTTTGTTTTACGGGACTGTACACTTGTGTATATATACTGTATATATTCAGTGCTGGATTATTGGACTTTCGGGCACTTGTAAATAAATACCACCATACTCTGAAGAGTGCTACGGGTTGAGCCATCAATTTTATTAATTTTTTCGACTGTAACACGTCCGCAGTAGACTCGATGTGACCCAGTTGGGTCTGCCAAAGGTCTACTGCGTCAGAGTCCTTCAGCGCTTAAGCCTGACAAGGTTGTGCTTGCTGACCTTCACAGTGCACAGGCAGGCATTGGTCAGCATGGCGAAGTGGGTATTAACGTCCCCATAGCGTCAGTTTACTGACGCAGCGTTGAGTTCCCTTGAAATTGAACGTCTTTGGGTTATGTATGGTATGTGGGTTCCCTGAGGAATCTTGATTTATTTAAACATTTTTCTAAATTTGTTAATGATATTGTAATCATATTGCGTAGTTGTGCTTGGAGTTGATTGTTTTATTTGTGATAATAACGCAGTGAAACATGCCAAATTTGTGCAATATACTTTTTGTCCAGGTGGTCATACAAAGAAATTATGAACACATGCATAGACAAGAGAACCAACAAAATATGAATCAATTATAATGCTGTAATCAATGTTTGCTTTTTCCTTTCAGCTTTTTGTTTTCTATGATTTTTTTTATTTGCATAGTAAATTACAACCTGTAGCTATAGTTTGTGTTTTATGGCAAGTAACTGTGTCAGATAAAAAGTTTAGTGTTTTGTTCTTCCCTCACCTTTAAAATATATATGTTTTTTAAATATATATAAAAGATTGTCCTCATATTCTGATGGTTTAATTGAACTTGTATGTATGTTAAAAACCTCTGGACATCACTTTTGACCACTACTGTATGTGTTGTTGTTGATTTTTTTTTTTTTTTTTTTTTGCCCTACTGTATTTTTACGTCTAGTATTGTATTATTATCATTTCTAATTCATGCACCAGTGTTAGCATCAAGCCGAATTCCAGTCTATTTGTTTAAACATCTGACTGGGACATGACATCATTGATTCAGCCAATTGATTTATCCTCTCTCTCTCTCTCTCTCTCTCTCTCTCTCTCTCTTTCTCCCTCTCTCTCTCTGGTTTGTCCAATCAGCATCCAGGACCACAACTATCAGTTTCATAATAATGCTGTTTGCTATTAAATGACCAGGACAAACCCATATTTGTAGAGAATTATTAATTAATTAATTGGAACAGAAGCTAAGTAAATACAATATTTTAATCAGCAATCATAGCTGTAAATCAGTCTGTGTTATGGTTGATTTGATTATTAAAGGTGCAGTATGTAAGAATGACAACTGGTGGTCGAAATAGGTACTGCAGTATTATAAAAAATATCGGAGATCGTGGTTTCTCCCGCCTCCTGCTCCTCAGACGTGACGTCGCTCACTCGGGTTGGTCAATGAAAATTGGCAACGTGCAGTATCATAGACCAAAACAAAAATGAACATTCCAGCCTGGAAACGCACATTTCTAAGTAAAATAAGTAAAATAACTGTAGAAGTGTTTTTCAGAAAAATGAGTATGTGAACTTAGCATGTTTCCCAAATATCTGCAAACATATTATGATATTTTTATGCTTTAATAGAGTGAAAAAGTTACATACAGCACATTTAATGATCAGACTGAAACATGCAAAAACTATTTAACATTAAACAGAAAATAAACATAATGATTGGCCTATTGCTCCGTCCACATGTTTTTATTGACGTTTCATATGCGTCAAAAATGTATCCACATAAAGTGTAACTGGAATTTACATTAAAACAAACATTGAGGACTTTGACTCCTAGTTTCAGAACGCTGCGCACCCCTGATATTTATTATTCTATAATTATATTCATTATTTGTGCATTTTTATGGCCAGACGGATCTGCTCCAGAAGATTGTCTCTGTTGTTTGTGATGTTTTTTCCAGCGACCTCCATCAGTTTTGTGATCATCTCAGCGCTGTAAGAACCTTGAAACGTGTGATATTTTTTCCTCCACTTCTCAATATCACCTGAAGAAACATTAACACACTTAAATCAGAACACAGTTGATATGTCAGTTTTATTCAGGACATTGTAAGATCATAACTTGCCTCCACAGTTGACCACATTAAAGAGAGGGATGTGTATCACGGTTGGGGTGTTTTGGCCTTTGAAGACATAGAAGTCCTTCGGTTTCTTTACGTCCTCTTCAGGAATGTTGACCTCAGGGAAAGGGGTGTTTAGTTTCTTGCACGTCTCAGCAGCTTCCCTCACTGTCTGTGGTGGAAAAGCAGCACGTTATTGTTTGATTAAAAGGGTTAGACTAACATTTCAAGTTTAAATTTAAAGTATTCACCAACATCGTCAGGATGAGAAACCCCCTTTGAGATAAAAGAGAATGCTAACGGACTCTCTAGGTATTATAAATAAATATAACCTTGTTTTTTTCTTTCTTGTTTTTTGACATACAACATTTGAAATTATCTGGTAATGTGTTTATTTTAGATTAATCTGAACTCTGTCGCTATGAATGTCATGAGGAAAAAAGCAGCAAGATTATTTAAAAAAAAATCTCCTGTTGAAGAAGAAACAAGTCACGGGTTTAGAACGACATGAGCGTATAATACCGTGAAAGGATCACCATCACTGAAATCCAGTGAAATGATGAGGTCGATGTTTCTCTCTTCTCTCAGCACTGAGAAGTAGGGTGAGTTGAGCAACAGTCCAGCGTCTATATAGTCTCTCATCTCACTTTTCAGAAGAGCTGCGGGGACTGCTTCATCTGAGAGATCACTGCATTATTATATTATTCACAATTAATTTCCAGTTAACATCTGTCTATGCGTTTCTGTTCTCACCTTTCATGTTGTGAAGAAAGTTATATTTCCTGCCCCAGGTCCACTGAGCCATGCAATCAAAAATACTCTTCCAAAGATCTATAAAACAAATACAGTGGTTCTTATATTCAGTAAATATTCTGATGTTGTTTTATATTATGTATATGTAGTTAGTTTTTTGGAGACATGTTTCATGATAGATGATTCAGCTTTAAGTATATATTTGGATGTCTAAAGGTTTTGCTGTGGCATCAGTCTGTTAAAAACATTTTTGTTGCCCTAGTAAAAAAAAAAAAAACTATACCAAAATATATTTAAAATACATTTATTTCATACACTCTAAAATATGCTGGGTTGTTTCAACCCAATTTTGGGTAAAATATGGACAAAAATGTTTAAAATGTAAATTTAACCCAATGGCTGGGTTTGTCCATATTTGACCAAAAATTGGTTTGAAACAACCCAGCATTTTTTAGAGTGTAAGGATACTTTAAAACCATTAACATATTAATTGACATATCGCTTAAAGGGGTCATGACATGGGTTTTTTTATTATTTTTTTATTATGTTCCCTTAGGTGCAATTATAGTATTACAATAGTTTTTTTTTTACAAAAAAACTTTTAAAATGTAGTGATTTATGACCTTTTCCTGCCCTGTTTCTCATCCTCTGATTCACACAGTCTGTTTTGGGGGTGTTTCCCCTTTAAGAGTTCATTGTTAACGCCCACTGTTATGATTGGCTAACGTCAGTGCCTATGCATCAATTATTAACGCCCCCAGCCAGAACATTTGTGGATTCGGCGAAACTGTATAATAGCGGGTGATGCATGCGAAGCGATGGCTCTTGCAATGATAAAACCTTATACTTTATGTTTGAGCCGGAATCAGATGAGGAATCAGAGGAAAATGAACCATCACCACAACAACGAAGACTGGATCAGCCCGTGTCCACATGGAAAGTGAAACTATTTTGAATTATTAAAAAAAATGTAACCCGAGACACTTGAAAACTGATTATTGTTGCATAATTATCTTATAGCTTAATTTGCTAACAGTTTAACATTATTTAACTAATTCCAATGAAAATATAGCTGCAAGCAGCAATCACCGGGGCCAAGCGCAAACAAGACGACAAGACATGCCAAAGTGGCTGGAAGTGTGAGACCAACTGCAGCAAGGAGCAATTGAAGACATTTAAAGATGAATTTTGGCAAAATGGTTGAAAAATTACATACAATAACAAAAAATATGATTATCACTTTCGACCAATAGGTGGCGCAGTTACGAAACTGATGTGATGTGGTCAGAGTGAAGTGACAATGACACATACAAAGTTTGGTGTCAATATGTCAAGGCATTGCAGATCAGCAGCCATATCATCCTGTAGCCCAAGACTGGTTTCCCACTGAAGCTAAGCGGGGCTGAGCCTGGTTAGTACCTGGATGGGAGACCTCCTGGGAAAACCAGGTTGCTGCTGGTAGAGGTGTTAGTGAGGCCAGCAGGGGGCGCTCACCCTGTGGTCTGTGTGGGTCCTAATGCCCCAGTGTAGTGACGGGGACACTATACTGCCAAAAGAGCGCCGTCTTTCGGATGAGACGTTAAAACCGAGGTTAAAAACTCTGTGGTCATTAAAAATCCCAGGATGTCCTTCGAAAAAGAGTAGGGGTGTAACCCTGGCATCCTGGCCAAATTTGCCCCTTGGCCTCTGTCTATCATGGCCTCCTAATCATCCCCATATACTGATTGGCTTCATCACTGTCTCCTCTCCACCAGTAAGCTGGTGTGTGGTGGGCGTTCTGGCGCAATATGGCTGCCGTCGCATCATCCAAGTGGATGCTGCACATTGGTGGTGGTTGAGGAGATTCCCCCCTTCTATGTAAAGCGCTTTGAGGTCTCAGATAAAGCGCTATATAAATGTAACAAATTATTATTATATAAAGCCTGAATAGTCATTTTGGCATCATGCCTCAACTTTGTCACTGCGGTATACGAAAACGGTTTTGTCTATCAACACGAAATCCATAACTTTTACTCGGCACGGTCTGGAGATGACACGATACGATTTTGGTGAAAATCGGACATTTGGTCTAGGAGGAGTTCAAAAAAGTAGGTTTTAAAAGAAAATAAAGATGGCGGACAGGAAGTTTGACTGACTATGCCAAAATTGGTATCTATGTTTGGTATCTATTGAGATCAGTGTCATTACTATAGGCAAATTTATTCAAAAGTTATTAGCATTTTTGGAAATTTCATTATAACTTTTGACCAAAAGGTGGCGCAGTCTCATAATCTTTTGAGTACCTTTAGGGCCTTGTACTAATGACCCATACTGAGTTTCGTAACGATACGTTCATGCGTTCATAAAATACAGCATTTTAGCACATAATTCAAAATGGCCGACAGCCCAAATGACCGATATGGGAAAATTGGATATCATTCGACTTGACATGACGCCCTGAATCTAACGAGGCCACTTTTATGATTTTTGGACAAACAGTTCAGAAGTTATAAGCAAAAACATAAATTCTTCATTTCTCCGTACCAGTAGGTGGCGCTGCGCCGAAACGCAGCATGTAGCCTCAGGTCATGCTTGTGATGACATGTACCAAATTTGGTCTGAATCCGATAAAGCGTTGTGGAGATACAGCCTTACGTCTGTTTTCGCAAGCGCTACGTAAAATTTATTTGCGCGGTATTCGAGAACGGTTATTTGAATCAACTTGATTCGAACCTATTGATCAACCATAGGACGAATCAACTTGAATCTCATAACTTTTTGTCATCATAGTCTGGAGATGATCTGGGTAAATTTTCGTGAAATTCGGAGCAACGGCCTGGGAGGAGTTCGAAAAAGAAGGTTTTTCGGAAAATTCAAAATGGCGGGAAAACTATTGTGACGGAAAATGGGAAAATGACGTCATAGGATGCATTCGAATCGGCATGAGCTCAGAAATCAGAGGAAAAAATAATTTTGTTGATAGGCCTTACGGTTCAAAAGTTATTAGCATTCAATTTCTGAAATTTTGGACAGGTGGTGGCGCTAGAGGGAATGAGTTAGAAACACCAAAATTTGTGTATTTGATGTTGGGACTGTCCTCTATCAGAATGTCAAACCGGAACAACTTTCCCGCCGATGCTTCTATGGGCTGCCATAGACGCCCAGTCGGAAAAAGAAGAAAAAGCTAAAATATAGCTGCAAGCAGCAATCACCGGGGCCAAGCGCAAGCAAGACGACAAGACAAAATGGCCGACAGCCAAAAATGCCGATCTGGGAAAATTGGACATCAGATGATTTGGCATGAAGCCCTGAATCCAACGAGACCACATTTATGATTTTTGGACAAACCGTTCAGAAGTTATAAGCAAAAATAGCAATTTTTCATATCTCCGGACCAGTTGGTGGCGCTGCGCCGAAACGCTGTATGTTGCTTCAGATCATGCTTGTGATGACATGTACCAAGTTTGGTTTGAATTAGATAAAGCGTTGCAGAGATACAGCCTTACGTGTGTTTTTGCAAGCGCTATGTAAAATTAGTTTGCGCGTTTATTGAGAACGGTTTGACGAATCAACTTGAATCTCATAACTTTTTGTCCCCACTGCCTGAAGATGATCTGGTGCAATTTTGGTGCAAATCGGACAAACTGTCTAGGACGAGTTTGCAAAAGAAGGTTTTTTGGACAATTCAAAATGGCGGACATATTTTTATGACGGAAAATGACGTCATAGGGTGCAATCGAATCATCATTAGCTCAGGAATCAGAGGAAAAAATAATTTTGTTGATAGGCCTTACAGTTTAAAAGTTATTAGCATAATATAAGTGAAATTTTGGACAGGTGGTGGCGCTAGAGGGAATGAGTTAGAGACACCAAAATTGGTGCAATTACTGTTGGGACTGTCCTCTATCAGAATGTCAAACCAATACAATTTTCCCGCAAACGCTTCTATGGGCTGCCATAGACGCCCAGTCGGAAGAAAAAGAAGAAGAAGAACCGGAACAGATACAATAGGTGCCCGCACCTTCAGTGCTTGGCCCCTAATGATAGGGTGTACCACGGACAAAAATGCATGCACAAGCCATCTTTGAAGATGCAGCATTGATAAGGCAACATTTTAAATTTTCTATCACATGTAGGCCTACTAGAAAGGCGACATATTTTCAAGATTCTCTTATACAAATGTGTTTATATTAGCCAGTGATAAAAAGTAAGTTTGCGTCGTCGTACTGGGATTCATACTGGGATTTGTTCTCAAAACAGTCATCCTTCAAATGTATAGAACAAACGCTTAAACTAACACTGCCGTGACTGGGACGTCCGCAAAAAATAAAGTGCATCCATTTTTCCCTGACGACTGGATCTTTCGCAGCGTATTCAAAGATGTTGTTTGTCCACAGCCAGGAACAGCACATCTGCGGCATCGTAATCTCCCTGTACACAGACCCCACTCGCTGTCCGTCCACTGAACACTTGTGAGGCGCGCGGCGCGCGGCGCGCGACAACGATACGAAATGAGCGTAGTTGTCTTGCGCTTAAAGCGTAGTTGTCTTGTGACGGAGGCGGTCATATGCAAACGCTGGTACGTCACTTCGCACCGTGACGTCACTTCTTACCATGGATCCAGAACGAGCTGTATTTAGAGCTTGATTAAATAAATGATTTGTTTATAATGGGGAGGACGTCTTAAGCTATGAAACTTGCAGGACGTTTTAATGGTACAAAGACCTCTTATATACCAAAAGATCAAGGCAAATTTGGTTTCTCATGTCATGACCCCTTTAAAACTTACTTATATAAAATATAATTAAACTTTATTTGGAGTATTTCTTTATTTCTCACAGCACGTTTCTTAATATTATGCCTAAAATGGGTTTTAATATCATTATTACAGTAATAAGGATTGTATGATTGCTGTATAATATCAGTTTTTAAATGCATGATATTTAAAGTGTACTTACAGTATTCTTGCAATTGTTCCACTTTAGCACAATCAAATATACTTCAGTATGTCTTTAGTTGGACCTCGGCACTATTTCCTCACAATTAAAGTGCATTAAGTACGAAAGTAGTTGTTCCAGTTTAGCAGATTTAAGTATACCAGTTTGGTATTCCCAAAGTACAATTGCAGGGTATTTTTAATAAGAAAATAAATATGTAAATGTATTTGTAGTATACTTAGCACAAAAAAAATATTTAAAATACATTTTAGTATATTTGTTTTTCTCTAAGATTGTGCTATTATAAGCTTTATGGAATCTTAGAGTAAAGCACATTTCGGTTTATGCATTAATCTGGCTAGAAAATCAAAAATACATTCATACAAATCAACACATTGTAAAGACAGTTCAACCTACCATAATCCACGAAATTGAAGCAACGACTCAACTTTTCAAACACATAATCAGTGACATTGCTCAAATAATCTATAACGGATTCGGTTTTATATTTCATCACATTTCCGCCTTCAGAGATCTCTGTGAAAAGAGGAGAACATGATTGAGTTCTTTTAATCTGAAGCAGGTTTGTGTATCTTGTGTTAATTACAGTTTTTGTTGGCCAAAACTGATGGTTTTGCATATTGCTGTTTCATCAATTAGTTTGTAGGTTGTTTTACTGTTTAAATGTTGCTGAAAGGCCATTAAAGATACCTTTTCTAGCACACTTTTGTGTTTTCTTACTGCCGCTCATCGGTGTTCTGATGTATTTATTTCGAGCAGGCGGATCTTTGCGATTCAAAGCCTTGAGATTCATGTCCACGAGACCCATGAGCTCCTGGTAACATTCCTCTATGGATGGGGAGTCTGAATCTTCTGAAGAAAACACACATGAACACAGGGCAAAATGTCTTGAATATCAAGTGCTTTCCATCCCCAAATTTATGTCATCCAGTTAACAGGTGTTTTCAGGTGACAGTCATCATATAGCTCACTTTTATGTTAACACTTTATTTCGATAGTCCACTTTAGACATTATACTGACTATAAGTAACTCTGCAACTACATGTCAACTAACTGTCATGAGAGTATTACTAGACTGTCTGCTTAATATTTGCTAACACTTTATTTTGTTGGTCTTCCACCCGACATTATACTGACTATAAGTAGCATGGCAACTACAAGTCAACTTATTCTCCTAACCCGAACCCGAACCCCTAACCATAACCTACCAGTCTACTAACAGTCTACTAATACTCTAATGACAGTTAGTTGACATGTAGTTGAAAAGTTACTTAGGGTGTATTCACACCAGGAAAGTCCGCTAGTTCACTTGCTTTGGTCCGGACCAAATACAATGTTGATTTTTTTGTGTTTGGTACGGTTTGCTTTCACATTGCCCTTTCTGCAAGTGAACTAAAATTTGTAAACAAAACCACATGTGTGCGAAAGTCATCCATTTATTGGACAGACATTCTCAAGCAGGGAAAAGCAGGAAAAAAAATCAACATTGTATTTGGTCCAGACTAAAGCAAGTGCACTAGAGGACTTTCCTGGTGTGAATACACAGTTAGTAGAATGTTTAAAGTGGACTATCAAAATAAAGTGTAACCAATAAGGTTAATAATAATACGTTTATTTATAAAGCGCCTTTCCCAAGCTCAAGGTCAGAAATGGATTTGAAAACGGTAAAACTGTTTAACTCTAGGGGAGTTGGAAAATGAGCCTATTTCATGAGTTCACATCTACATATAATTATTACGGTAAAGGTTATGCGTATTTGGCGTGCTGTCCGGGTGGAGGGCTCCGAGCTCGGAATTTCTGCCCGAACCCAGAGAAGGCCTGTTGTGGCGGCTCGATGGGCAAAGCGAGCTGGATCTTGAGCGGGAGAACGGCGGTGGTGTCTGGGGAGGCGACTTTTGGGCCCTGCAGGCTTTGCTCTGCCTGTGAGCCGTCTTGGGAGTTGGTGTGGTCCACTTCCCTGCTCTGGTCCACTTCCCGATAGGTGGGATCGTCGGGATGGCCGAGCGGTAGGAGGAGGCCGGGGGAGATGGAAGTCTTGCGGGGGCGGCGAAGACTGGCCTCGACGTCTCTGCGAGCGCAAGGCTAATGGGGGAGGCATGCGGCCGCGCGAAGAAGCCTGGGGCTCGGGTGCGATGTCCGGCATAGAATGAATGGACCTGGGGCCGGCGGAATGCGACGGCGGATCCCTGGGGATGTTGGTTTCATCGTCAGATGAAGAGCTTTGGCGTTGAGACATGATAGCAAACGGCGAGCCAAGATGCTGAAAAACTGTCAATGAACAGAGGTGGGTTCTGCTGTTATTTATCTTGTCCTGAGTTGATTACTGATTGGTCTCCACTTGTGCTAATTGGGTTAATTATCTGCACCTGCTCCTCCCGAACCTTGTTAATAAAACATCATTTCCATAAAAAGTGTTGTTCCTTTAAGTCAATTTTTAGCAGTGTTCTTGTGAGTAATTCTCAGAGGCTTAATAAATGAGACCCCTGATCTCCAGATCAATCCCAGATACTATTGATCTATTTGACACTATTCTCTAATTCAGGTCAATGTACAATGGAGAATCTGTAGAATGTAAGTTGATATTGTAAATATGAATAAGCTCTCCTGTCACAGAGTTTGTTACCTTGCAGGTACAACATGTCAATCTCAGGCTGGTTCTTGATCTTACGGCCATTTTTAAACTTGCTGCCAAAGCTGGATCTTCCCACAAACGGTCCAGTGGTGGAATTACCGACTCTATATGGACTGATCCCAAACCAGTGGTCTGCAGACAGAAACACATCCAGCTTTTTGAATTATGAGGACTCATGAAATGTCCTGATAAACCACGTTTAAGTTGTAATACCAGTGTAATATGCATGTCATTATACAAATTTGTGTCCTCATAAATCACACACACACACACAAATCACTCACACACAAATCACACACACACACACAAATCACTCACACACAAATCACTCACACACACACACACACACACACACACACACACCACACAATATTGTACATTTACAATATACAATACCGGTATACATAACACAGTCTCACCCCAAAACGTCACATACTGACGGGTCTTGACCATACGGCAACATACGACGAAAAGGGTACCCTTTAACGTCCATATGTGACGATTCGGGTATGGTTGGGTTTAGGTATGCGTTAGGGTACCGCTAGGAGGCGCTGCTGGTGCGCTTATGTCTGCGTCTCATATTGACGTCATAGGGGTACCCTTTTCGTCGTATGTTGACGTATGGTCAAGACCCGTCAGTATATGACGTTTTGGGGTGAGACCGGGCTGTAACACAGCAGAACACTAAACAGAGGAGGGTTGGAAATACTGTAAGAACAGATAGGTTTTTTAGTTGAGTGTATAGTAGAAGTGTAATAAAGATTTAGAGGAAGAGAATTCCAGAGTTTCGGAAATACAGCACTGAATGATCTACCACCCATACCACAAAATATAAATCCACCAGCTGGGGGGGGACGGGGGGACGGGGGTCAAATAGAATTAAGGTTCACATGATAATGTAATGACTGTCAGCTTTAGAAAGATAAATCCACTTGTCAATAAATAAAAGCTGTAATAGATGCTTTACCTTCCCTCCTGCTCGACATGCTCCTGCTCGTCCTCATGCTCTTCCTCATCATTTGTGGTTGTGATTTAGGCTTAAAATAGTCTATGAACCCTGGGGGTGGTGGGGGGGTGGGGGATCAAATAGAATTAAGGTTCACATGATAATTAAATGACTCTCAGCTTTAGAAAGCACTGAATCTTCAGAACAAATGAAGTTGCACCTGTTATTTTATCCCAGAGGAATTTTTTTGGTCTCGTCTCCATCAGCTAAAGCGCTGCCGCACAGAGCTGCAGAAAACACATTTAAGTTTCAGTGTTCACATTTTTAAAATAAAATGCGTAATACAAACAGTCTGATTTAAGCTCTTATTGTTCTTATTGAAAAAGTGATCTTTCCTTTAAATCACTGTGTAATGAGAAGGTTTATGTTGAAAAACAGCAGCTGAATGTGTTGATGAAATTGCTTTTTTAATGATTTTTCAGCATTTCTAATTTTAATGCTTTATATTTCAGTTTTGACAGACCTGGGCCCGTGTTTATCAAGCTTCTCAAAGTGCCATTTTAGTCTTAAAGGAACACCCCACTTTTTTTGGAAATAGGCTCATTTTCCAGCTCCCCGAGAGTTAAACAGTTTTATCGTTTTCGAATCTCAGCCGATCTCCGGGTCTGGCGGTAGCACTTTTAGCATAGCTTAGCATAGATCATTGAATCTGATTAGACCGTTAGCATCTCTCTCAAAAAAATGACCAAAGAGTTGTTACCAATATGACTAGGAACTATACTCTCATCCCTGCGTAATAATCCAGGAACTGCCGTACCAGCAGCGCATGGATATGTCATTGCGCTGCTGGTACGGCAGTAGTTCCTGGATCATTACGCAGGGATGAGAGTATAGTTCCTAGCCATATTGGCCTAGAAAATCACAACTTTTCATTTTCTGTCGGTCTTAGTACACGATGTAACTACAGAAGAGTCAAATTTTAAATAGGAAAAATATCAAAACTCTTTGGTCATTTTTTTGAGAGACTCTAATCAGACAAATTTTTGCTAACGGTCTAATCAGATTCAATGGTCTATGCTAAGCTATGCTAAAAGTGCTACCGCCAGACCCAGAGATCGGCTGAGATTCGAAAACGGTAAAACTGTTTAACTCTCGGGGAGCTGGAAAATGAGCCTATTTCCAAAAAAAGTGGAGTGTTCCTTTAAGTCAATTTTTAGCAGTGTTCTTGTGAGTAATTCTCAGAGGCTTGATAAATGAGACTCCTGATCTCCAGATCAATCCCAGATACTATTGATCTATTTGACACTATTCTCTAATTCAGGTCAATGTACAATGGAGAATCTGTCGAATGTAAGTTGATATTGTAAATATGAATAAGCTCTCCTGTCACAGAGTTTGTTACCTTGCAGGTACAGCATGTCAATCTCGGGATGGTCCTCGATCTTACGGCCATTTTTAAACTTGCTGCCAAAGTTGGATGTCTCCACAAACGCTCCAGTGAGGGAATAACCGGCTTCATATGGAGTGATCTCAAACCAGGGGTCTGCAGACAGAAACACATCCATATAACAGCTGACACACACACATTAACTCTGTCTGTCTTTCTCTCTCACACACACACACACACACACACACACACACACACACACACACACACACACACACACACACACACACACACACACACACCTGCATCGGTCCCTCTGTTTGCATTGCTTGTCGATCACTGTGTAGATGGGAAACGGGTCTTTTTTGTGATGGTCTCGCTGATCTGTTAGTGTGTGTTTATATTTTTCTGTCTGAAGAGAAAAAAAAATTCTGCAGCTGTTATTTATCATGTTGGTGATGGAAAGACCTGGGACAATTTATTCAGTCACAATCAAGCTCAAGTGAAAAACACCTGCGAGTGCAACCGGTTCTACTCGATACCCGCTCTGAGCAGAATATCCGGGTCTCTGGCGAGTTACTCTTGAGATCAGGGGAGTGAGGTTTACACGCACAGCTCTCACTGGCCTACCACAGTTACACTAGGAATCGTTTATAAATCTCAGATTTTCAATTTGGTCTCAGACTTTTGACTTTATTGTTTTACTATATGGAAGTCAATGGGGTCCATCAACTGCCTGGTTACGACATTCTACAAAATATCTTCTTTTGTGTTCAGCAGAAAAAAAAAGAAATTCATACAGGTTTAATAACAACTTGAGGGTGATTATATAGGGGCCTTCGCACCGGGTACTTCTAGGAACTTAGTTCTAGGAACGGGCCGCCAGGAAGAACTGTTATACACAGAGAGTAGACAATGGTGAAGAGTTATGTCCAGTGTTGCTGAGCAGAAATACATGATCATGTTTCTCTCGCTCTCCTCAGAGTCGCGTTGGGTTTTCTCCTCAGCGTAGAGATTAAGAGCTTCATCTATCTCTGTTTTACATGTTCGTAGAGTTAGTTTCTGGAGTTAATATATAGGCTATAATCTGTGTGTTACACAGCCTTTTTTTAAATGGCGGGAGCTGGTGTTTCGCGTGCGTTCGGCCAATACAAACATAGGAGTAAATTAGTTCCTCCAAAAGGAGTTCTTAGAACTAAAATTGTTCCCAGTTCCTGCACCGAACACGCCAAAATCTGGGAACTTCCACCAATAGTTTTAGGAACTATGAAAAGGTTCCTCTGGTGCGAAAACCCCTAATGATGACAGAATTTTATTTTTTAAGTGAACTATTCCTTTAAGCACCCACATCATCATTGAGTGTTGTATTATGAATCGTTACAGACCTCTTTCGCACATGTCGTGACGACCATCGCTGCCCAGACGTCAGTCAAGCTGAAAAGTTTTGTGTCTTTTTTTTCTTCATAATATTTCTTCAGTTTGTCAAATGCTTTTCCCCATCCGACTGCAGGATCACAGAGTGTCTTGATGATGTCGCCCTTCACAGTCTCTAGTTTGGTGGACCAGTCCGGCTCCTGATATAAGGAGGCCATACACCTTCAGAGGAACAACACATGCTCTCACTTATGACATTCAACGTGTCTGTGTGTGTGTGTGTGTGTGTGTGTGTGTGTGTGTGTGTGTGTGTGTGTGTGTGTGTGTGTGTGTGTGTGTGTGTGTGTGTGTGTGTACCAGGTGGATCCAGAGACTCCGCTCAGGTAAAGCACACAGTCCAGAAGACCTGCTTTCTGGAGTTGATCCAGGGATCCCAGCAAACCCACCATGGCTCTTGATCCTCCTCCAGATCCCAGTAAAGCAATGTTTGGCACTTTGTTCTGAAACACAGATTGATTTAGCAAACAATTGATGTTCATCAGATGCAACACACTTATAAATATCCAGGCAGATAAATGAAGTATAACATTACCTCACTGCAGGTTATCTGAAGTTTCTCTAGGCTTTGTAGGACATCTTTTCTCCTTCTGGCTACAAACTCCTCCTCGTTCTTATTCAGAGAGTGTTCGATTCTCACCGAACCACTGCAGCGACAGACACACAGACTGAATTTAACACCACCAGTTTGTAGACGTTAATTGTGACGCATTACAGTCCTTATATAATGAAGTGCACAGTTTTCATCATAGGAATCTGAGCAGAATTACCTTTCCTGGGGTTCTGATGCACTCATCTATGAAACAATAGAGTACAACATAAAGTTAAAATCTGTCATTCCAAAACTAATAGATAACATCTTTTGAAAATCTTGACAGGTCTTTTGATAAAAATTTGTCATACCTGAAATATCGATTATTATGCCACCGTTATTATTGTTAAACACAAGTTGGTAACTTTAAAACTTAAAACTAACTTTAAAACATATACTCACTGTTCTTGTGTAGTCTTGTAAAATCCTGATGCTTCACCGATATCAGCACAGCAGCCGTCGACTCTCAGATCAGACAGAAGAGGCTCTTTCATAGGACTCTGAAGATCTAGATCATCGTGGGAGGTGGAGGTGATAAACCTGAACTCCAGAGAACAATAAAAATGTCCTTGGCGTGTGGCCCGTAGGGTTACTGTACTTTGTATGCCATATCGAAATGCATAGAAGTGTAAAATCTAATATGTGTTTGAACTATATGGAGGGAATAGTTTTCAAACCACAAACCCAATGAAATCATAAACATATAAAATTAAATTAAAACTTAAATACTTAAGCAAAAAGCCCTTTTTGAATTGTTTTGCTGTGTTGTGGAGACATTACCTCTGCATCTAAATAGTGTGAAAACTGTGTTTTACAGTTTTCTTCTATCGATTTAAAAAACTTCTTCAAACTCGGATCACTGCTCTCAAAACAATCAAGACGGTGATCTGAACACTTGTCATTTGTAATTTTCATTAATTTCATAGAAATTACAAATCATATGCATTATTTTCTCAAAGCATTGTGTGCAAAATTCTCAAAAGTGTTTACAACAGTTCACAGCCAAACAAATTTTTTATATATCAGGGGGGGGGAAATCAGCTCTTTTAAAGTCCCTGTAAAGGCAATTCAAAAAAAAAAAATTCTAAACACATTATAAATGTTAGAAATGTATACAAAACATATTACAAAGACTGTGAACTGTGAAGTACTGAATTGTAGAGTTAGACCGCTATACAGTTTTTCACCATTACTGTGTTCCGGATTTTTTGGGGCGGGGCTAAAACGGGGGCTCCCAGTAGAGCATTACAATAATCTAGCCTTGAGGTCATGAACGCATTAACTAATTGTTCCGCATTTGTCAATGAGAGCATATGGCGTAATTTAGATATATTTTTAAGATGGAAAAATGCGGTTTTACAGATACTAGACATGTCACTTTCAAATGAAAGATTGGTATCAAAGATCACAGCCAGGTTCCTATGTCATTTAAAACAAGAGATAAGAAAAAAATAAAACCTGACAATTAGACAAAGGTTAAAAAAAAAAAAAACGGAAGGTGATGTGTTGTGTTAATTGTTTTGACAGCGGTGCATGACCTGAGTTTGGAGAAAAGTGAAATCGATTGAGAATAACATTAAGATGAGAGTTTATTTTGTAAAAGTCCACATGTTCAAACCTGCCCAAATAGATGAAGAAACATAGCCTCAAAAAACAGTGCAGAATAATGTGATGCAACTCACTTATTCTTAGAATTCTCGTTAAATGGGAGTAGTTTTTTTAAAGAATTACAATCCGGAAATAACAGGATTCAGAACATCTCACCAGTGTTGTTATAGTTAACTACAACTATCTACTGTGTATAATTCACTGCAGTATATGTACTGTTTTCCTTCTTTTGAACGGATGGTAATGAAATTGAAAAACTAACTCAGCTTCATCTAATTGCTTTGATAGTGTAGGGCTGAGCGATTATGGGTAACTCTTTACTGCCCTCCCTTACGAAAGAAGTTTATTCAAGTGTTCTATTAAAATACTTGGTCCCACTTTATATTAAGTGGCCCTAATACCTGTGAGCTTACATGGTAACTACATGTGTACATAGTATGTAACTACAGTGTAAGTACACATTAGTACATAGTATCTACAACTGTATTATTAGTGTAACTACACATATGTAACAACCCACGTAATGGTATGTGTAAGTACAAATGTGTAACAAGACATTGGTAACAACACTTTTTTTCACATTAGTAAGTACACATGTGTAACAGGAATTATGTAACTACATTTTGTAACAACAATATGTAGCCTATTTGTTGATCCAATTCCACATGCAGTCTTAGATACTGCAGTTACCAGTTTGGGTATAAATGTATTTAATTTCCAACAAGTGGACAGTTCCTATGGAATTATCATGTAACGACACTGATGTACACAACAATTACCTTAACAATTACACTTTATATTAAGTGGACAGTTCCTGAGGAGTTACCATGTAACACTGGTATCACAAGGTGAAACTTTAGTTGTAATTCAACATTAGTCCTGCCAGTCATAAATACATGTATTCCAACTGGTAACTGCAGTATCTAAAACTGCATGTGGAAGTGGAACACGAATAGGCTACATATTGTTGTTACAAAATGTAGTTACATAATTCCTGTTACACATGTGTACTTACTGAAGTGAAAAAATGTTGTTACCAATGTCCTGTTACACATTTGTACTTACACATACCATTCTGAGGGTTGTTACATATGTGTAGTTACGCAAATGTTACAGCTGTAGATACTATGTACAGTACTAATGTGTACTTACACTGTAGTTACATACTATGTACACATGTAGTTACCATGTAAGTTCACAGGTATTAGGGCCACTTAATATAAAGTGGGACCAAATACTTCTTTAAACTAAAAATAAGAAAGTATACATTTTATATACTTCTCAGAAATATATGTTATGTACTTCTCAGAAATTACTTAAAATTACACTTAAGTGTAGGCTACTTGACTTATACTGAGAGAAAATTCCAAGTATATTTGGCCTGTGTGATGTCCTCGTTTGGTGTTTGAAATGACCAGACATTGGCTGAATATTTAATACACTTTAATGTGATAACATGTTCAGGCAGGTCTCACACGTACAGCCGTTGAATACTGATAACCAGAGCCATAGAGAGAAAGAGTTGCGACACTCCCATAGACCTCCGTTGTAAAAAATGGCGGCGCTTTTAACCGCCTACTTCCGGGATTAGGAGATCGGATTAGTTCCAAACACTGTCATTTGAGCGTTGAACCCCATTCACTTACATTGCTGCGCGTCGAGTTATTCCAGAGGTAACTTGCTGAAATATCGACCTCTTTTGAATTGTCAACTGTCTATATTGTTTCAGAGGCCCTTTGCGATGCTTATACTGGTCTTCGTTTGTATATGCACAGCGTAATTATTTATATTTTATCTTGGTTATTTCAACCAATTTTCTAGCATTGCCAGCGTGACTTCGCCAGCTGTGAAGGTAGCATATCTGATTAGTTCGGTAATTCATCGCTACCACCTTTATAGCAACTTTTATTTAATTGATTTTTTGGGATCTACTAACTTTTCATTTATTGTCTTGAGTGAAGCGGCGTGTGAGAACAATGCTGGACCTCTAGGATTGTTATGGCCATCACCAGTCCTGTCTGTTTCATGGATCACCTGCCCCTGGTTTTTGTTTTTCTTGTTCACACAAGCACACATTTTTGTTGTCTGTCATTGTTTAATAAAAAATATTTTATTGAAAACTTTCATTTGTATCAGCCATGCGAATTCTGAACGGACCGCCACGGCAGACCTCGTGTGATCGCGAAGGTAGGCTAATGGCTGAATCGGAATTTATAAGCAAAATCACGGGAATCAATAGCCTAATACAGCCCAGTTGTGCTAAAATAAATATCATGAGACGTCCATCATCAGATGAATGATATGGAAAAGTTAAGTTAGAGCCGCTAAAGCCAGTGCTACTACCCATGCGACCATGAACACTAAGCTTTTCCCTCCAAAAATAAAGCCTAAAACTTATCTAAGTAATATACAGTACCTCGTTGCCCCTCCAAATGCAAAACTGATATTAACAAAATGCAATAACAGCTGAAAAAGTACTTGGGTATGTGTTTTATTTTATATTTACCGTTCAATAATGCAATCGCTGCTGTCTGTCCCATAGAAGAACATGACAGCCAGCGTATGTTTGGAACTATTGGGGCGTACATGAACCACGTGACAGCCACAGCGGCGACATCAAAGAGTGTCGCAACTCTCACTCTCTTTGGCTCTGCTGATAACCAACTCACTTCTGTCACGATCCACACTCACGGAAACAGGGGTAGATCCAAGTGCAGCGTTTAATGGGTAATCCGTAATCGTAAACCAGTCCAGGCAGGGGTCAAAACCATAAAAGCAATCCAAACAAGAAACAACACAGGAACAAACCAGACAACAGGACTCGGAAGTGGCGTGATGCATAACAAGGACTCCGTGACACATACTAAAACAGACAGGGTATACACACAGGGAAATGACAAATGACTGTTACCTTAAATTATCCGTTTATTACTGTAAGGCTGCTTTGAAACTATCTACATTGTTAAAAGCACTATATAAATGAAGATGACTTGACTTGACTTGACCTGGTGTCACAGGATGCTTCTGAATTGGTTGCTGATGCATTTAGGTTTCTTTGGGTCGAGACACATTGAGTCTTTGTGAAGAAGTGACCTTCTTCACCGCTGCAAGCGGCAGCACTGGTACACATATTCATACCAACGCTATCTCATGACCAATTGGTACGAATTTGTACGAGTGATTAAAAGGTGGCTAATACGTACGAATTTGTACGACCTCACTCGTACGAATTTGTACGATTTGTCTAAAACCCACGTGATGGGTAGGTTTAGGGGCGGGGTCAGGGGTAGGTCATTTGTATGAATTCATACGATTTTGGCAAATCGTAAAATATGTACGACTTAGCAAAAAACTTACAAATTCGTACGAGTGAGGTCATCATCATCATCATCATCATTCATTATTTTCTTTATTCAGGACACACACAAAAATGGTCCATAGCACTATACAGAAACATCCAAAGACAAACAAATACAAGATAAAATACATACAACAATAAGAAATGATTTATGTAAAATACATACAACAATAAGAAATGACACCAATCAGAATTCCACAATGCAAAAAAAATAGTGTTCAAATATTAGCATATAAACTAAAACGCCAATGGTTCCACAGTCTCGAAGTGAACCTAAACAGCGCTCAATGGCAGGGTTCACTAGGGTATCACTAGCAATGATGCTGTTATATGACTCCGTCAATCTACACATATATCTGTACATGAGATTCCTGAGTACAGCAGGACACATGGAAACCCTAACACTCACAAACATTTCGCTTGCACTGCTCCATCGTGGCAGTTTAAGCAGCAGCCTCATACCATCATTATATGCCACATTGAGTTTCTGCATACTGCTCTTTTTGTAGCGCCGCCACAAATGGGCAGTGTACATTGGAGTACAAAAAGCTTTAAAAAGTGTGGTCTTTGCAGATAGTGAGCACATATTAAATTTGCGATTCAGCATATTAGCCTGTGCGTACAACATACAATACTGTCTTTGAATGTCCCTATCATCAGACAGGTCATCATTTATGTAGTGTCCTAGGTATTTGACCTTATTACACTCTTTAAGGACATTACCAGATAAAAAAAAAATCAGGAAATATAAGTTTATTGTCCTCCCTGCTTCTAGCAATCATTATATTACTCTTCTTGGGATTAAACGTAATATCAAACTCTGAGCCATATTGAGAACATACCCTTAATAGCTGTTGAAGGCCAGCACTATATGGACAAAGAATGACCAGGTCATCTGTGTACATTAGGTGGTTTATAATGGTGTCCCCAGCCATACAGCCTGTTCCACAGATGTTTAGCATTTTTGATAGCTCATCCATATATATATTAAACAGAAAGGGAGACAGTATGCTTCCCTGCCTAACTCCATTGCTTACACTGAATGGGGCAGACATAGAGTTACCCCCATTTCACATACATTGACTGATGAGCATACCAAAAAGCCAAGATTCTCACTAGATATTTAGGAACCCCTCTGTTGTGCAATTTATAGAATAATTTTCTCATGATTTACATGATCAAAGGCTTTAGAGGCATCAATAAAACACATAAATATTGTAGAATTATGCCTATTATACAAATCTAAAATCTCCTTTATAGCAAAAATACACATATCCGTGCCATGTTTAGGTTTAAAACCAAACTGATTGTCAGTGGTCAGAACAAAGTGCTCCAATCTATTCAGTATAATTCTCTCTAAGACCTTGGATAAAATACTAGCAAGAGCTATAGGCCTGTAATTATCCAAGCTGTTAATCTTACCAGCTTTATCTTTGATAATAGGTACTAATGCAACAGATAAAATAGAGTCCGGTAAAATACCATGGACTAACGGCCCAGTAAAACAAATAGCAATTAGAGGACAGAGTTTTCTACTTGCAAATTTTAGATGCTCCGCAGATATCTTATCCATACCGCATGCCTTATTATCCTTTAGCATCATAATTGCATCATATATTTCTTTAGGTATAACTCTTGCATCTTCATTATTATCAATGTTACCTATTTTAAAGGAGTTACTTTTAACACAGTTAAACAGCTCATAATAATGTTTCTGCCACAGCTGAGTAATTTCATCTGAGCCGCTGACACCGTCAATATTCGTTGGTAACGATGTTTTACAGTTATTCATTCTTTTGATTTCTTTCCAGAAATCGATAGGACTATTATATTGTAGCTTCATTGCAAGGGAATCCGACCTCATTGTATTTTCATTCCTCTTAATGAAACGCAAAGCGTATTTAAACTTTGCATTTGCATGTTTCTTGTATTCAAATAAGGGACCATGTTTATGTCTGCCTGACTCATCCCATGCTTTGAAGGCCCTTCTTGCCTCAGCATGTACCTCTTCCACATATCCATTCCAGCCTGGCTTGACTTTGTACAATCTGTGTGTCTTATACAGGGGCCTGCTCGAAACAAGGAGGGACCTAACAATATTCTCATACAGGGAGCACAGCTCAATACTGTCACAGTGTCTGGTTTATGTTCCTTGGGTCACCACTAGATGTCCTCCTTCCCCACGGTGTCCATCACACTTTTGAACTACATTTCCCACGATCCTTGTCTTCTCATTACACTCAGCTGTCCCTTGTCACTAATCATTGCACTCAGCCAATTCCCCATTAGCATTGTCATTTCCCTGTGTATATAACCCTGTCTGTTTTAGTATGTGTCACGGAGTCCTTGTTTAATGTCCCCACACTTCCGTTCCTGTTTCTGCCTGTTTCTTGTGTCTGTTGGATTGCTTTTCTGGATTTTGACCCTTGCCTGGACTGTTTTGTGAGTACGGATTACCCCTTATTAAAATACTGCAATTGGATCTTCGTGTCTTGTGTGTGTGTCGTGACAGAAGGACTCCGTCACAACAAGATCCAGCGGTATGTCTCGCAATATCTCTTCCCCAGCCACTGAGCGGGAGAGAAGAGAATTTTTTGAGGGGACCCGATTGGTCAAGTTTCGCGGTACCCGTGGAGGCCGCAGTGGAGGAGGTGGGCGAGAGGAATCAAGACACCATTCTCCACTCTGGCCCCTCTTCGGCCCTGGGTTGGTGAGGTCCAGCCCAGAGTTCCATCCGCCGCTGATTCCGCCCAGCCCAGAGAACTGTTCGCCGTGGTGCCCGTCCAGTCCAGAGCCTGCACGTTTCCGTTGGAGGAGGAGGAAGACTTTTAGCCTCCCCAAGGACCCGGAGGCCGTCGTCCCGGAGGCCGTCCCCGAACAGCCCGCTGTCGTCTCGGAGGCCGTCCACAAACAGCCCGCTGTCGTCCCGTCTGCCCAGTCAGAGACTGTTCACGTCCCGTCTGCCCAGTCAGAGACTGTTCACGTCCCGTCTGCCCAGTCAGAGACTGTTCACGTCCCGTCTGCCCAGTCAGAGACTGTTCACGTCCCGTCTGCCCAGTCAGAGACTGTTCACGTCCCGTCTGCCCAGTCAGAGACTGTTCACGTCCCGTCTGCCCAGTCAGAGACTGTTCACGTCCCGTCTGCCCAGTCAGAGACTGTTCACGTCCCGTCTGCCCAGTCAGAGACTGTTCACGTCCCGTCTGCCCAGTCAGAGACTGTTCACGTCCCGTCTGCCCAGTCAGAGACTGTTCACGTCCCGTCTGCCCAGTCAGAGACTGTTCACGTCCCGTCTGCCCAGTCAGAGACTGTTCACGTCCCGTCTGCCCAGCCAGAGACCGTTCGCGTCACGTCTGCCCAGCCGGAGACAGATCTGGAGATGCCCATCCTCATGGCCGGGGGTTATTTGGAGCGTTTGGCTCGGATCCTGGAGACGTCCTTCAGACCTTCGGTATCTGCTGTTCCAGAGCCGGAGCCAGTGTCCGTTCCTGAGTCGGGTCTGGTGGTCCCAAGTCCCGGTGGTCCCAGAGGTCGTCCTCGTGCATCCCGCTGTCATACTGGAGGTCGTCCCCGTACTGCCCGCTGTCGTCCCAGAGGCCGTTCCTGTGCAGCCCGCTGTCGTCCCAGAGGCCGTGCCCGTGCAGCCCGCTGTCATCCAGGAGGCCGTGCCCGTGCAGCCCGCTGTCGTGTCGGAACTGCCCACCATAAGTCCGGCCACAGCCAAGAGGGCAGTGTTCCTCTTTTACGCAGTAGCGGTTCTGCATGCATGGAGGAAGCACACGTCTGCCAAATCTGAGCTTCACGTCACGCCCGCCGAGCCTGAGCTGAGCGCCACGCCCCCCGAGCCTGTTCCTGAGCCGGTGGTGTCTGTTGCAGTTCCTGAGCCGGTGGTGTCTGTTGCAGTTCCTGAGCCGGTGGTGTCTGTTGCAGTTCCTGAGCCGGTGGTGTCTGTTGCAGTTCCTGAGCCGGAGGTGGTGTCTGCTGTTCCAGAGCCGGAGCCGGTGTCTGCTGTTCCAGAGCCGGAGCCGGTGTCTGCTGTTCCAGAGCCGGAGCCGGTGTCTGCTGTTCCAGAGCCGGAGCCGGTGTCTGCTGTTCCAGAGCCGGAGCCGGTGTCTGCTGTTCCAGAGCCGGAGCCAGTGTCTGCTGTTCCAGAGCCGGAGCCAGTGTCTGCTGTTCCAGAGCCGGAGCCAGTGTCTGCTGTTCCAGAGCCGGAGCCAGTGTCTGCTGTTCCAGAGCCGGAGCCAGTGTCTGCTGTTCCAGAGCCGGAGCCAGTGTCTGCTGTTCCAGAGCCGGAGCCAGTGTCTGCTGTTCCAGAGCCGGAGCCAGTGTCTGCTGTTCCAGAGCCGGAGCCAGTGTCTGCTGTTCCAGAGCCGGAGCCAGTGTCTGCTGTTCCAGAGCCGGAGCCAGTGTCTGCTGTTCCAGAGCCGGAGCCAGTGTCTGCTGTTCCAGAGCCGGAGCCAGTGTCTGCTGTTCCAGAGCCGGAGCCAGTGTCTGCTGTTCCAGAGCCGAGCCAGTGTCTGCTGTTCCAGAGCCGGAGCCAGTGTCTGCTGTTCCAGAGCCGGAGCCAGTGTCTGCTGTTCCAGAGCCGGAGCCAGTGTCTGCTGTTCCAGAGCCGGAGCCAGTGTCTGCTGTTCCAGAGCCGGAGCCAGTGTCTGCTGTTCCAGAGCCGGAGCCAGTGTCTGCTGTTCCAGAGCCGGAGCCAGTGTCTGCTGTTCCAGAGCCGGAGCCGGTGTTGTCTGTCGCAGTTCTGAGCCGGTGGTGTCTGTGACTGTTCCTGAACCAGGGTCTGTCTCTGTTCCGCCTTGGTCTTCACCGCCATGGCCGCCCGAGTGGTCGGCTTCACCCTGGTCATCTCCGCCATGGCCGCCCGAGTGGTCGTCTTCACCCTGGTCGTCTCCGCCGTGGCCACCCGAGGGGTCGTCTCCGCCGTGGCCACCCGAGGGGTCGTCTCCGCCGTGGCCGCCCGAGGGGTCGTCTCCGCCGTGGCCGCCCGAGGGGTCTTCACCGCCGTGGCCGCCCGAGGGGTCTTCACCGCCGTGGCCGCCCGAGGGGTCTTCACCGCCCTGGCCGCCCGAGGGGTCTTCTCCGCCCTGGCCGCCAGATGGACTGTCGTCTCCGCCCTGGCCGCCAGATGGACTGTCGTCTCCGCCCTGGCCGCCAGATGGACTGTCGTCTCCGCCCTGGCCGCCAGATGGACTGTCGTCTCCGCCCTGGCCGCCAGATGGACTGTCGTCTCCGCCCTGGCCGCCAGATGGACTGTCGTCTCCGCCCTGGCCGCCAGATGGACTGTCGTCTCCGCCCTGGCCGCCAGATGGACTGTCGTCTCCGCCCTGGCCGCCAGATGGACTGTCGTCTCCGCCCTGGCCGCCAGATGGACTGTCGTCTCCGCCCTGGCCTCCAGATGGACTGTCGTCCCCGCCCTGGCCGCCCGATGGACTGTCTGCTTCGCCACGGCCGCCGGTTAAGTTGTCATCCCCTGTTCCTGTTCCCCTTCATGGTCCTGGCCCTCCATCCCTCCCCCTGATCCTCCACTATTCCACCTCCTGCCTGGACTCTTTGTTTGTTTTTTGTGGGTCTTGGAGCGTCTGGTAGCCGCTCCGTAGAGGGGGGGTTATGTCACAGTGTCTGGTTTATGTTCCTTGGGTCACCACTAGATGTCCTCCTTCCCCACGGTGTCCATCACACTTTTGAACTACATTTCCCACGATCCTTGTCTTCTCATTACACTCAGCTGTCCCTTGTCACTAATCATTGCACTCAGCCAATTCCCCATTAGCATTGTCATTTCCCTGTGTATATAACCCTGTCTGTTTTAGTATGTGTCACGGAGTCCTTGTTTAATGTCCCCACACTTCCGTTCCTGTTTCTGCCTGTTTCTTGTGTCTGTTGGATTGCTTTTCTGGATTTTGACCCTTGCCTGGACTGTTTTGTGAGTACGGATTACCCCTTATTAAAATACTGCAATTGGATCTTCGTGTCTTGTGTGTGTGTCGTGACAAATACCATGTTGAGGGTTCTTACAATTAATATCATGACACGCAATGGAATCTTTAGGTAATTCAATATTACTCAACAAGATGTCAGAATGAATATAATATTCTTTAAGGTCCTCCTTATTCAGATCATACCAATTGATTTTCCCCGCACACATATTATCTGCAGACACAAGAGCAGGAATATTGCCTATACTTATTGATAGAGAAAAAGGCACATGATCAGTAGTGGCAAATTCATAATTAATTTTCATAGACTCTATGGAATCATGTGCGTCAGCCGTGCACATGCAGTGATCTAGCCATGAGGTTGTGTGCCATGCCTCACTGATGTAGGTGTAGCTACTAACAGGCAAAAGCACTTTACTAGAGAGAATCAGGCCATTATCAGAACAAAACTGCATTAAATGTTTGGCAAATAAAGCGCCACTATCAGAAACATCTGCATTCATATCACCCACAATAAAAAAGCACGTGGAAGCATTATCTTGAATAAAAGACATGACACAAGCCAATCTATTAAGATATTCCTCTTCATTTTGAGAACACTCATAGGGTGTGTAAATGTTTAAAATAATGAAGCTCTTATCATCACACTTAAACTCAATTCCTATGGCCCAATCAACATCCAGTCTAACCACCTTAACATGTTGATCATATTTTTTATGCCATAACAGGGCAACACCACCAGGTATTCTACCTTGAACTATCCTGGTACTCAGGTCAGTAGTAGATTCACCTGCCCCATAAAAATCCCCATGTAGGGAATTTAGACCCTCTAAATCCTGCTTTGCTAAAAAAGTTTCTTGAACACATAGTACATCACAGGCCTCCAAAAGTTTATCCACTACAACGCGGCGCGATTTGTCTGCTTTACTGTGTCCAACACGCAGCCCTCGTGCATTTCACGAGTTCACACTCACAAATAAGTCAGATGGAATAAATAGTATGCGTATTTGGCGTGCTGTCCGAGGAGAGGGCTCCGGGCTCGGTATTCGGCCCGAACCCAGAGTACTCCCCCCGTATTGCTGGTTTAGGAAGTAACCAGGCGAGTGTGAGGAGACGGGGTGGTGGAGGGATGCTGAAAAACTGTCGAGGAACGTTGGTGAGTCAAATGAGTATGTATATAGGTCTCCACTCATGCTGATTGGATAGAAATGTTGATTACTGATTGTTGACAGCTGGTTGGAATGATGTGATAATTGGATCAATTATTTGAACGTGCTCCTCCCAAACTTTGTTTATAAAACATCATTAAAAGACACGATATTAATGTTCATCTATATCTCTTAATCCTGGGCCACAGCCTGGCTGCTGCTCCCCTGTGTAGCTACAGGTGTAAGAACAGACACTGAGCGCTGCTGCTGTGAGCCAGCCACTGCGCCTAATCCATGGGCTGCGCTGTCACTGTTAACTTTGGGTCTGCGAGCCTCAAAATAACGACGTACAAAGATCCCTGCCGGCCACAGTTGTGGCTCGTACATTTCGTCAACTTCCTTACACTCAGCAGTGACATGAAACAAACTGAATCTATTGCGGGTAGAATCAATCTTCCGACACGTCACAGATTTGCCCAGTTTCTCAGTCAGGTAATCACACAGAGTGACAGCATCAAACACTCACCAGCTTAGTTTTAATTACTGGAATGTTACTCACTGTGCCAGTGCCGACTATTCCCATTTTGCGCTCTCGCTTTAACCGGGTCTGCATGCCGCCAGACTTCGGTTGCGTGGCCACTTTTGGGGGCTTCTGATGCTTACGCCTCCCTTCCTTCAAGACAATATTCCATGCTGGGGACTGAGATTGGGTAGGCCTACTCACATCCTCTCCCGGTGAGTGGTGGACAAGACCCACCGACCCCTGCGTTTCTCTCTCCTGAGAACCTGACGCAGCACCCGCCCGGTCAGGAGATCCACGAGTTTCCTCAATATTCGCCATCCGGCGATCTAAAGCCGCAGTAGCCGCCCCAAGGTTTTCACTCACGCTTGCCTGTATTTCCAGGGCTCCTCTCAGGGTAGAATTTTCCCGGCTCAATCGTTCCATCCGGCCGAGTAGCGCCGAGGCATCCATGTTGCCAAAACCAACAGGTGGAAGTTCATCCAGGAAGTGTGAGACAAACCTGGGAATATCTTCACCGCGCTCATTGAGCAGTTTCAAACAGTCCTTGATGTTGTTAACATCCTTTTGAGCGCCTTTATGCTTGACATTGCACTGCGTTGTCGGGCACAGTTCAAACAGGAGTTTCTTGGAATGCTCAATCCAGTCAGAGGAGAAGTTGTTTGAGGCTAACAAAACGATTTCATCCTGTGATAGTGTCTTGATTTTAATAGAAATAAAGTCTAAAAACTCATCTTCCACTATCACTTTTCCTTTTGAGGTTTCATACACCTCAGGTTTTGTACGGGAACATACAGCGCCAGCAGCACGCAATACAGCCGCCATTTTTTCAGGTCGTATGAATTGGTACGAATTAGCCACCTCGTAAAATTCGTACGAATTGCCATGAGATCGGGTTGATTCATACACACACACACACACACGCAACAACCACACACACTTTTCTCACCTGTTGATACTGCTATTGGAGAAGCGGGTGCACACACAATAACGATAGCACATCGTCATTCATTCACATTCCATACTTCCCCTCTGTTATTACTTCCGGACATATCACTCCTTCTCATTATTTGTTTGTTTTATGTATTGATATTAAATCGTGTGTTATATGTTAACGCAACCGGGATGCTGGGAGCTGGGACCGGAACCTGGTGAAACCATGTTGTGTCTATATGTGGGGTACCCAAGTTTTAGGTTAAAAGACACACAGTAATTTTAGTTATGGTGGTCTTTTTTATTATGTTATTATGTTTATTGAAATTAGTTTGTATAAAGTTTGTTTTGTTATAAGGTGGGGATATATGTCAATCTGAATGTGGAAGATATCACCTTATGACACTTACCTATTAATGGTGGTGCCTGAGAAAAGGGGCGGAGTCTGGCCTTTAAAAGCAGCAGCCAGACTCCAGAACAGGACTTGTTTACCAAGTCGAGGCAACATGCTACTGCGGAGTCGTGAGCTATACCTATATTGTGGATACTTGTGAGTTTGTGTACATATTCGTCTAGTTTAATCTCTTTGATTTATTTTGTCGTTTTATTTTTGTTGTTTTGTTACTTTGTTTTACGGGACTGTACACTTGTGTATATATACTGTATATATTCAGTGCTGGATTATTGGACTTTCGGGCACTTGTAAATAAATACCACCATACTCTGAAGAGTGCTACGGGTTGCGCCATCATTTTTATAAATTTTTTCGACTGTAACACGTCCGCAAGTAGACTCGATGTGACCCAGTTGGGTCTGCCAAAGGTCTACTGAGTCAGAGTCCTTCAGCGCTTAAGCCTGACAAGGTTGTGCTTGCTGACCTTCACAGTGCACAGGCAGGCATTGGTCAGCATGGCGAAGTGGGTATTAACGTCCCCATAGCGTCAGTTACTGACGCAGCGTTGAGTTCCCTTGAAATTGAACGTCTTTGGGTTATGTATGGTATGTGGGTTCCCTGAGGAATCTTGATTTATTTAAACATTTTTTTTATAAATTTGTTAACGATATTGTAATCATATTGCGTAGTTGTGCTTGTTTTATTTGTGATAATAACGCAGTGAAACATGCCATATTGTGCAATATAATTTTTGTCCAGGCGGTCATACAAAGAAATTATGAACACATGCATAGACGAGAGAACCAACAAAATATGAATAAATTATAATGCTGTAATCAATGTTTGCTTTTTCCTTTCAGCTTTTTGTTTTCTATGATTTTTTTTATTTGCATAGTAAATTACAACCTGTAGCTATAGTTTGTGTTTAATGGCAAGTAACTGTGTCAGATAAAAAGTTTAGTGTTTTTGTTCTTCCCTCACCTTTAAAATATATATATTTTTAAATATATATAAAAGATTGTCCTCATATTCTGATGGTTTAATTGGGGTGACAGTGGCTCAGTGGTTCATGTGGATTGTCTACAAACTGGAAGGTTGGTGGTTCAATCCCTGGTTCCACCTGACCAAGTGTCGAGATGTCCATGAGCAAGACACCTAACCCCAGCTGCTCCCGACGAGCTGGATCGCCTTGCATGGCTGACACCGCCGTCGGTGTGTGAATGAGTGAGTGAATGGGTGAATGTGAGGCAATATTGTAAAGCGCTTTGGTGGCCATTGGGTCTGTGAAAGCGCTATATAAATGCAGTCCATTTAATTTAACTTGTATGTAGGGTCATTAAAAACCTCTGGTCATCACTTTTGACCACTACTGTATGTAGGATATTTTTATTTAATATTTATATTTAAACTGATTTAAAATGTATAACATTTTTAACATTTTATTACATTGAACATGATAAAAATTGTTTTTTTATTCTAAAAAAAACTGTAAATACTGCCATTCCAAGCAGAGAATGTTGCACTTTGTTGCTCTCTTGTGGTCATCAAATGCTTTGTCCATTATCTTTTCTTCTTCATGCATTTTGTCCTTTATATGCATAACAGCACATGTTGTCAGGTTGCACTTCTGAGATGTCAAATTCAAGTTATGGTTTCCTCTCTGATTCAGATAGCCGATTTCTAGTTTAAAACAATTGTTTTAATTATTCTGCAATTTCCCGATGTCCAAAATATTTAGTCAATTTTATTTGAAATGTTTTTTTCCAATTACTTTTATTTATTCTATTCTACTTGTTTTCTTAATCAATTAAATGTATTATTATTAACATATTTTCAATAGATTTTTTGTTATTTGTTGTTTTGTTTTTTTTGCCCTACTGTATTTTTATTTCTAGTATTTTATTATTATCATTATTATTATTATTTCTAATTTATGCACCAGTGGTAGCATCAAGCCGAATTCCAGTCTATTTGTTTAACCATCTGACTGGGACATGACATCATTGATTCAGCCAATGGGGTGAGTTTGGGCGGGGCGACCGGTTTATCATCTCTCTCTCTCTCTCTCTCTCTCTCTCTCTCTCTCTCTCTCTCTCTCTCTCTCTCTCTCTCTCTGGTTTGTCCAATCAGCATCCAGGACCACGACTATCAGTTTCATAATAATGAGTATTTGTGCTGTTTGCTATTAAATGACCAGGACAAACCCATATTTGTATAGAATTATTTAATTAATTGGAACAGAAGCAAAGTAAATACAATATTGTACAGTTTTTCTTGATTGCTTAAACACTATAACCAGGCTTTTGAACAAAAAATTTCAAAACCATAATGCCATTTTTCCAAAAGCACACCCATTTCACTAAACTATAAACACAAATCGTCTCAGGTTACAACTGTAACCTATGTTCCCTGAGAACAGGGAACGAGACAATACGTCATCGACGCTATGGGGAACGCCTCAGGCGTGACAGGTGTCTGAAATCACAATCAAATCACGGCAATCACATTGACCGGCGACAGCCCGTGAATCATTACGTGAATGATTAACGTGCGACCTGGAAGTATATAAGGGCGCCTTGCAAACATGACAAATCATCCTTCGTCTGAAGGGACTGTTTGGTAGGCAGGCCCCAAGGCATGGCAGGGAGACGTATTGTCTCGTTCCCTGTTCTCAGGGAACATAGGTTACAGTTGTAACCTGAGACATTCCCTTTCGAAGGGAACTCAACAATACGTCATCGACGCTATGGGGAACGATATACCCACTCCGCCATGCTAAGGGGAGTGCATGCCAGGAGGCAGTGACAACTGTCAGAACCAGCAAATTCAAAAGAAATGCAAGAACCACTCACCCTCAGGTCACACTGGGCTGTCAGTGACAGCATTCCCTACGGTCATAGCCCAAGCTATAAGCCTAACAGGAGGAACTCCAAATATGAAATCCGAAGGCCTACCTGGGCCTGCTCAAAGGCCTAGGACCACAACTTCAATTTAGAAGGGGTCCCTTCTAGGGAATGTGGCTAGGGAACCCGAGGGAACCCCAGCCAGTCACTATACGGGGGAATATACCACCCGAAATGCCACCAGGACGGCCTGACCTGGTGTCACTACGTTGGACACTTCAGTCTGGCCAAATTCCTGTCTGTCTGGAGACAGAGCCTCTGGACATTTGCCTTAGGTAAGGCATCCAACCCGAGGGACTGCGAAGCTGGCAGTGAAACCTCAGCCCGGATCTCAGAGACGGGATATCCCGGAGAGTATGACTCAGCATAGTGCTTTAAACCCTTGCTAGAGAGGGGAGTTTCTCTACTCGATCCACGGATCTACCCAGTGTTTGTGTTTGAAACACTGAGGAGGCCTGTGAAGGCCTAGGGGCTGATCTAACTGGGAGGCCTCACGAGAGGCCTACGACCGTCTGACCAGACTCAGGAGTCCAAACACTCATAGAGACCCTCAGTGAGGGGAGCAATGGACTGACTGGTAGGAAACCAGGCTGTAGGCAGAGAAGTTCCGGGAGGGAACCAGTAGCAGAGGACGAACACTTTAGTTGAGCCAGGGCACGAGCTCGCTTTTAGCAGCGGCCAAATAAGGCCAGCTGAACTGATAGCAAGCGGCCACTAGCTTCCAGAACCCAGCATCGTTGGGGAACCACTCACAGGGAGGCCTGGAAAGGCCTACTACCTGATAACCACAATAAGTGGGAACTCATATTCAGGAAGGCCTGGTGAGGCCTGTAACCTGATAACCACAGTATGTGGGAGCTCATAACCAGGAAGGCCTGGTGAGGCCTGTAACCTGATAACCCCAGTATGTGGGAGCTCATATTCAGGAAGGCCTGGTGAGGCCTGTAACCTGATAACCACAGTATGTGGGATCTCATATTCAGGAAGGCCTGGTGAGGCCTGTAACCTGATAACCACAGTATGTGGGAGCTCATAACCAGGAAGGCCTAGTGAGGCCAGTAACCTGATAACTACAGTATGTGGGAGCTCATAACCAGGAAGGCCTGGTGAGGCCTGTAACCTGATAACCCCAGTATGTGGGAGCTCTCATGACCAGGAAGGCCTGGTGAGGCCTGTAACCTGATAACCACAGTATGTGGGAGCTCTCATGACCAGGAAGGCCTGGTGAGGCCTGTAACCTAGCGACCACAGTGTGTGGGAGCTCAAAACCAGGAAGGCCGGATGAGGCCTGTAACCTGATAACCACAATATGTGGGAGCCCACATTCAGGAAGGCCGGGTGAGGCCTGTAACCTGACATGTGGAAACTCATAACCAGGAAGGCCTGGTGAGGCCTGTAACCTGATAACCACAGTATGTGGGAACTCACCTTCAGGGAGGCCTGGTGAGGCCTATTACCTGATAACCCCAGCATGTGGGAGCTCATGACCAGGAAGGCCTGGTGAGGCCTGTAACCTGATAACCACAGTATGTGGGAACTACCTTCAGGGAGGCCTGGTGAGGCCTACTACCTGACAGCCACGATACTTGGGAGCTCACATATAGGGAGGCCCGGAGCGGCCTACCACCTGATAATCACATTATGTGAGAACATGCCTTCAGGGAGGCCCGGTGAGGCCTACTACCTGATAGTAGGTCAGGCTAGCTGTCCAGTTGCCTGTCCTTTGGGCTTGCCTACAGGGAGGCCTGGTAAGGCCTACTACCTGATAGCCACCGTAAGTGGGAATTCACCTTCAGGGAGGCCTGAGGAGGCCTACTACCTGATAGCAATCTTAAACAACTGGTAGCTATGAGCCCTGAATCTGGGGTGACAGTTCGAAGGCGGCCTGTTAAGGCCAGCCCACTGGGGACTCGCCTATCAGGGAGGCCTGGTTGGGCCTACTAGCTGACAGCAAGTCAATCTGCTCCAAAGGTACACTGTTGGGAATCATACCACACCAACAAGTATGTCCCACAATGTTGGGACTCACTTCCGAGGAGGCCTGTTTAGGGCCTACTACCCATCAGTGAGTCAACTGCCCGAACCACCAAGGCCAGCCACATGAGGTGAGCTGGCCTACAGCGCCCTCATGGGAGCTGCCCATTCAGGAGGCCTGCTGAGGCCTACTACCTAATGGCGCAGCCTTCGTTGGCAGATAAGCTGTTTAGACAGCGCCTACAGCATTCTGGTACCTAATCACATTGCCCATGGCAGTGTACTCAGCAAAAGCGCTAGCACCCTTTGAGCAAGGGGAGTACAACATACGCCACTCTGCCTCAATGGAGGCCACAAAGTCAGGGGCCTACCAACTGTAAGCATGGGCGTCAACTCATGGCAGTGCTCTGGCTTCAGGGGAGCGTACTTCGACCAAAAAAGAAGTGAAGGCTAAAACTTTCCGCTCAACCCGAGCCACAGTGGTGCGAGGTAGGATAATACAGAACTGAAAGTGAAGGACTCAGACCTGCCCTGTAACACAGGGGAGTACTCCGTATGCTAGTTCTGCACGGCAGGGTCGGGCAGACAGACCCAGCCTCCTCGTGAGGCGAAAGGCGGCCTCACCCTGCTCAATAAAGACACATTGTACCGGGAGGCCTATTTGAGGCCTAACCCAGGATCTTTATAAACCATACCTCTGCACCACGCTGCATTACTCTTGTCGCCCCAGAATGCAGAGAAGGGGGCGGGCCTTGGCCTAACGACTCCATTGGAGGAGGCTGTCATACAGGGATGCTAGGAACCTAAATTCACACAGTGAAGGTTCAGAGGAAGAAATGCTAAAGCAGAGCGCCTCTACTATCCCTGGCACAGCCTAGGCCAGCTACAGAGGCGGCCCTGGTGAGGGCCAACCTGCAAGCATAGATCTACCTGAGGGCTCGGAGGAGCCACAGCCTAACAGAAAAATAGTTATTATATTTCATACAACTGGCTGCAGAATCGCTCAGCCCAATGAAAACCCAGACAGAGCTCAAGGGGGCGATGTACTCAGGAAGGAAGTCAAACGGTCCCGTGGGCCGGACATAAGATCTATCTGAAGCTCAAGCGTCAGTCAAACTCAGATCAAAAAATCCTAATGAGAGAGACCAACTACTCTACCCTGAGGTGGCTAAGAGCCCAAAGGCCAACAAATTTCACAAAAGAAGCCCCAACAGATGGTGCTTCTTCCTATCGTTCCAGCCACCTAAAGGGGAACTTCAGGGCCCCAATAATCCAGATATTTCCTCCTTACCTTATTATTTCTGCATTGACATGCCCATAACTCTATACAGGGAACGAGGTCTGTAGAGAGATACATATTAGTACACATTCTTCAGAAATTACTCTTAAGAAGACCAGACAGCTCACCTGCGGCGTGCGGAGTGAAGATTGGCCAGGTAGTTTCTTAGGAACCTGGGGTCCATCACTTTACATGCCTGAAAGAGGCGCTCTCAAAGGCCAAGCCTAGGCGGGCCATCAGAACATCGTTCTCATCATAGGCCCCGCCCCAGGCCTGATGTGATGAACGCCTGGGGAGTCGGAAGCAGGAGAGGGCAGATTTGATGACCCTCGGAAGGAGTTATCCTTCAGCGGCGCTGACGCTTCTGCTGGATAACATCCCTCAAATCTCTCCTGTTGCGGGAGTCACGCCTTTTCTGCGCCCTGCTCCTACCTGGAGGGGGCGCACGAGAGGTGACACTGGCTCGCTGGCCCCGCCTCTGGTCCTCAGACCGGGATGGGCCAGGTCCTCCCGCCTGCCTGGGCGCGGACCCGGATCTCAGCTGTATGCATGTTTTAAATGCTGCTGAGCGCGCCTTCGCCTCCCTGAACTTCCCCACCACCGCCTCGACGGAGGTGCCGAAGAGTTCAGAGGGCGAAACCGGCGAATCGAGGAGAAAGGACTTCTCTTTCTCCCCCGATGTCGGCAAGATTTAACCACAGATGTCTCTCCGTGGCCACCATTGCTGCCATCGCTGGCGCAGCTCAGCCACCGCTTCAGGGGACAATCCTGCCCCCTGGTCGAGCTCCCTCAGCAGGTCGGCCTGGTACGCCTGCAGGACCGCCATGGTGTGCAGGGCAGCACCAGCCTGACCTGCTGCCGAGTATGCTCTGCCATTCAAACGAGCCGTTGTTTTCAGCGGTTTGGATGGCAGGGTTGGAGCTCTTAGTGTCGATGCCTGTCCAGAGACGAGATAGTTCGCAAACGTCTCGTCAATGGGCGGCATCGACACATGTCCATACTCTCCGATCCCCTCGACATCAGCGAAACTAGCCCGCTGATGCCGGTGGATACGGGCAGAGTATGGATTCTTCCATGCCTTCTCGACCTCAGTGTGGAGGTCGGGGAGAAATGGAAGGCTCACCTGAGCTGGTGGTCTATGGCCGGGGAGAAACTGATCGTCGAGCCTGCCACGAGCGGTTTCTCCTCTAGCGCGCTGCCATGGCAGCTGCAGCCTGCCGGCGGCGCGCTCCATCACATCCACCAGCTCTGCATACACGGGGCAGGATGGCTGAGGGGGTTCAGGATCCACCTGACTCTCAACCTCCTCAGCCATCTCCTGCGCGTCCTGAAGAGCACTAGCTGCAGGAATAGTCGGTGAAAGGCTATCATCATCCACCTGCAGCTCACCCTCGTCAGTTGTCGAGTCATCTGAGAGGTTTACAGCCCTCTCAAGGTGATCGACAAGCTCCATCTGGGAGCCCCATGACGCAAGTCGCCGCTCTGCCTCGGCACGAGCGGGACCTGAACCACGGGGCTTCCCAGATGCTGACCCCCCTTCACTCTAGAAGAGGGACAGACGAGAGCGGAGCGTTTTCAAGGAAAAACGCTCACAGTTTGCACAGGAAGCTCCCTCGAGAACCTCCCGTGCGTGCTCTTCACCCAGGCAAAAAACGCACAGCTGGTGTGTGTCCTCCGGCGTCAAATATCGAGGACACGGGTCGGCACACTTCTGAAAGCAACTAGCTTTCGCTGCACGCTTCATTTCTCCGTATTTTTAATTTGCGTTTCAAACATACAGTCCCTGAAGACGAAAGGATGATTTGTCATGTTTGCAAGGCGCCCTTATATACTTCCAGGTCGCACGTTAATCGTTCACGGTCAATGTGATTGCCGTGATTTGATTGTGATTTCAGACACCTGTCACGCCTGAGGCGTTCCCCATAGCGTCGATGACGTATTGTTGAGTTCCCTTCGAAAGGGAACCCTTCATTTCTCATTGCCTACACCATGTGGCCCATTTAGAAAGCACTAGTATTCAATATTGTTCACTCAAGTCAGCACAGCTTCAGCTCAGTTAGCACACAATTCCCTAGATGAAAACACTAAGAGTCAAAATTTAACACACATCAATCAGATCCTTCGATAGATAGATAAAAGGGCCTGAATCAGTTTATTGAGTTTTTGAACAATGGGTCCAGAAAGACATGAAGGAAGAGGTCGAGGAGGGATAGGAGGAGGAGGAGGAGGAAGGCTAAGGGCAAGAAGACGAGTAGTCCTCGGATGAAATTCAAGCCACTTTAGTTGACCATGTCCTTGTCCATGGTATGACTATGAGGGAGGCTGGGCTACGAGTAAGGCAGAATTTGAGTCACTTCACCATCGCCTCCATCAGCAGAAGTTTCAGGGAGGTGTGCTGGCAAACACATTTCTGTCACTGAATAAGAGACAAACATTTCCAATTGTCTTTGATGAGGTTTATTATCTTGCAAGAAAAGGCCAGCAGTCATACAGTCACACAGAGTGGCTGCAGAGTGTGACAGTGAAGGGAGAGCATCCTTTCTCCTTTATAGACTTGACTCCCAGAATGTTATCTTTCTAGGCCAATGATGGTATTTCAACCATGCGAGGAACTCTTAGACTTGTTCATCATATTGTGTCCTTGAGTGGAGGCCCTCCTGACATGTACCAACACTCTTCACCAATACAATTCCATATTAGAATAAGGTTTGTGTGTGCTCTTTTACTGTTATATGATGCTCACACACATCTTACGTAAGTCAATATAAAAAAAATTTAGAGGAGAGAGTAAAAAAAAAAAAGGAAAACAGGAAAAAAAAAAGGAAAACAGGTGTGTGTGTTGTACTGTGTAGTACCATCCTTGAATGTATAAAAATGTGCAAATGTATCCATTGGTTGTGTTTATTGTGTTCATCAAGTGAAAAGGTTTGTGAGGGGGGGAACCACAAGCAACACAACTTGAACACAACCAGTTTTGAAAATGTTGTTTTGAATTTATTGCACCAGTGTGTAAGACTATGTTGTAGTGTGTGTGTTGTGAGGGCTTGTGTGTCCAGTCTGAGGGCAAAGTTTTTTTTTCAGCAAGAGTGAATGGTTTTGAACGTAGAGCTTCATTTTGACCTGAAAATAGGATGTTTTGGGGAATTGGGTGAGGCGTTATGGATTTGTGTTTACTGTTTTGAGAATACGAGGCATAGTTTCAAGAAATGTGTTTAAGCAATCGAGAAAAACTGTAATATTAAATTGTGTGTTATATGTTGGCATAACCAGGTTGCTGGGAGCTGTGCCAGCAAACTCGAGCTCAGGTAGTCCGAACAGTTATGACATCATTGGACTGTTGCGCCGGCGCAGTGGACCGGAACCTGGTAAAACCATGTAGTGTCTGTATGTGGGACACCCAAGTTATAGGTTTATATTTATGCATTTGGCAGACGTTTTAATCCAAAGCGACTTACATTGCATTTCAAGGTACACATTTTTTCATTCTTATCAGTTCTTGCTTTCCCTGGGAATCGAACCCATGACCTTTGTGTTGCAAGCGCCAACGCTCTACTGTTTGAGCTACAGGAAAGCTTGTTAAATGTTATATGTCAATCTGAATGTGGAAGATATCACCTTATGACACTTACCTATTAATGGTGGTGCCCGAGAAAAGGGGCGGAGTCTGGTCTTTAAAAGCAGCAGCCAGACTCCAGAACAGGACTTGTTTACCAAGTCGAGCCAACATGCTACTGCGGGAGTCGTGAGCTATACCTATATTGTGGATACTTGTGAGATTGTGTATATATTCGTCTAGTTTAATCTCTTTGATTTATTGTGTTGTTTTATTTTTGTTGTTTTGTTACTTTGTTTTACGGGACTGTACACTTGTGTATATATACTGTATATATTCAGTGCTGGATTATTGGACTTTCGGGCACTTGTTATGAGATCGTACACTGGAACTCTGGTTTGTCCAATCAGCATCCAGGACCACAACTATCAGTTTCATAATAATGAGCATTTGTGCTGTTTGATATCAAAGGACCAGGACAAAACCATATTTGTAGAGAATTATTTATTAAATTAATTGGAACAGAAGCCAAGTAATATAATATTTTAATCAGCAATCATAGTTGTAAATCAGTCTGTGTTATGGTTGATTTGATTATTAAAGGTGCAGTATGTAAAAATGACTGGTGGTCGAAATAGGTACTGCAGTATTATTCAAAATATCTGAGATCGTGGTTTCTCCCGCCTCCTGCTCCTCAGACTGGACGGCAAAAATCACAGACCAAAACAAACATTCCAGCCTGGAAATGCACATTTCTAAGTAAAATAGCTGGCTGTAGAAGTGTTTTTCAGAGAAAGGAGTATGTGAACTTAGTATGTTTCCCAATTATCTGCAAACATATGGTATTTTTATGCTTTAGTAGAGTGAAAAAGTTACATACAGCACCTTTAATGATCAGCTGTTTATATGAACAGACTGAAACATGCTAAAACTATTTAACATTAAACAGAAAATAAACATAATGATGGCCTATTGCTCCGTCCACATGTTTTCATGCACATTTCACATGCGTCAAAAATGTGCCCACATAAAGTGTAACTGGAATTTACATTAAAACAAACATTGAGGACTTTGCCGCCTAGTTTTTCAGAAAGCTGGGCACCTCTGATATTTATTATTCATCTTTTGTGTTTTTTATGGCCAGACGGACCTCTTCCAGCAGATTGTCTCTGTTGTTTGTGATGTTTTTTCCAGCGACCTCCATCAGTTTTGTGATCATCTCAGCGCTGTAAGAACCTTGAAACGTGCCATATTTTTTCCTCCACTTCTCAATATCATCTGAAGAAACATTAACACACTTAAATCAGAACACAGTTGATATTTCAGTTTTATTCAGGACATTGTAAGATCATAACTTGCCTCCACAGTTGACCACATTAAAGAGAGGGATGTGTATCACGGTTGGAGTGTTTTGGCCTTTGAACACATAGAAGTCCTGCGGTTTCTTTACGTCCTCATCAGAAATGTTGACCTCAGGGAAAGGGATCTTTAGTTTCTTGCACGTCTTAGCAGCTTCCCTCACAGTCTGTGGTGGAAAAGCATCACATTATTGTTGGCTTAAAAGGGGTTAGACAGACATTTTGAGTTTAAATTTAAAATATTCACCAAAATCGTCAGGATGAGAAACCCCCTTTGAGATAAAAGAGAACGCTAATGGACTCTCTGGGTATTATAAATAAATATGGTTAGATTTGGGGATTTGGATTTAGATTTTTAAATGGTTTTCTTTCTTGTTTTTTGACATACAGCATTTGAAATTATGATTAGTCTAAACTCTGTCACTATGAATGTCATGAGGGAAAAAGCAGATTATTTATAAAAAATCTCCTGTTGTAGAAGAATCAAGTCATGGGTTTGAAACGACATGAGAGCGAGCAAATGATGATTTATGAACTATGAGTGAATTGTCTGTGCGTATAATACCATGAAAGGATCACCGTCACTGAAATCCAGTGAATGATGAGGTCGATGTCTCTCTCTTCTCTCAGCACTGAGAAGTAGGGTGAGTTGATAAGCAGTCCAGCGTCTATATAGTCTCTCGTCTCACTTCTCAGAAGAGCTGCGGGCACTGCTTTATCTGAGAGATCACAGCATTATTATATTATTCACAATTCATTTCCAGTTAACATCTGTCTATGAGTTTCTGTCCTCACCTTTCATGTTGTGAAGAAAGTTATATTTCGTGCCCCAGGTCCACTGAGCCATGCAATCAAAAATACTCTTCCAAAGATCTGTAAAACAAATACAGTGGTTCTTATATTCAGTAAATATTCTGATGTTGTTTTATATTATGTATATGTATTTAGTTGACTATATAGTTTTTTGGAGACATGTTTCATGATGGATTATTCAGCTTTAAGTATATATTTGGACGTCTAATAGTTTTGCATCAGTCTGTTAAAAACATTTTTGTTGCCCTAGTAAAAAAAAAAAAACCTATACCAAAATATATTTAAAATACATTTATTTCATAAGGATACTTTAAAACCATTAACATATTATTGACATA
>JARPMJ010006840.1:0-48830 GCA_033366665.1 Phoxinus dragarum | reverse complement strand
CAAGGCCCGGTCCCGTCCTGGCGGGGGGAACACAGAAGAAATCCTTGAGACTTTCTTTTTAGACTGATTTTACTTAATAAAACTTGTTCAACTTTTATTCTTTTGTCGGTCTGGTTCCTTCTGGTACGCTCCTCGGGGTGGTCCTGGGTTTCAGGGGAGGGTGCAGCCTGGCTTGGCCCCCCCGACCTGTGACAGACTTTTGGCGTAGTCGGCAGGATTCCCCCTTGGGTTGAGCGACCAGAGGCCTAGATGGCGGACGACGAGGCACCAGTGTTACGGCAACCAGTCATGCCAATTTTTATGGGAGCCCCGTGGGCCCAGAAGTACGGAGGTCCGGGGTCGGAGGTGAGCTTGTCTATGTGGAAGACCCAGGTCGACTATCTGGCAGGACTCCAAGGGTTGAGTGCCCCCCAGAGAGTGCAGTTCGTTCTAAATTCCTGGAAGGAGAAGCCAGAAGAGAGGTGCAGGCAGCACCGGAAGCAACCCCGAACCACGGTACAATCGATCTTCGACTTCCTCACGGGACAGTACGGGGACACCACCCCGGTAGCCGTCCTCCGAACACAGTTCTTCAACTGCAAGCAAGGATCTCGACAAACCATCCGGGCCTTTGCGCTGCAGCTGAGGGAACAGTTCTCCAGACTGACCGGGAGACAGGACCACGGCCTGGGAGGTGAGGAGGCCTTACTGCGCGATCAGTTTTTACTGGGATTGAGGGAGGGCCCCGTACGCCAGAGTTTGAGGGTTCAGCTCCGACGAGAACCAGACCTCACCTTTGAGGACCTGCGGAGAGAAGCCCTAGCCCTTGAGCGAGACCACACGGAGAGTATAGATCCCCCCCACTGCATGACCGCGGCTGCGGTCAGCGATCGTCCGCCCCCTGAGTTGTCAGATTGGAAGCAGGCCTTCCGCGAGGAGCTAAAGAGAGACGTGCGCGAGCAAATGACGGAGTTGTCTAAATCAATCATGGAAGAGCTTCGCCGAGAACGCTCCCGTTCCTTCTCCTCACCACGAGAGCGGGGCTCATTCAGATGGGAGTCGACCCCCAGGACCGCCGTCCATTCCGACCATCCGGACCTCGATTCCAGTGGGACGAGCAAGGACGCCCAATCTGTAACGGCTGCGGAGAGCCAGGACACTACCTTCGTCAGTGTAATGCCCGCCGTGCCTCGCAGGGGGTTTTTAGAGTCACCGGCCACTGTGGGTCAAGTGGTCGGGACCCCCTTACTGGACCCTTCTTCATCTAGGACTTTCAGAGAGTATCTGGTGGGGCGTTGCCCTGTGGTGATGGTCCAGGTGAATGGCTTGAAAGTACAATGCCTCCTGGATACAGGGTCGCAAGTTACCCTCTTCTCGGAGAGTTTGTCTCGGGAACTGTTGGGCGGCCAGGACCGGCCAATGACGGAGGTCCCTTGGCTGACCTTGCGTGGGGCTAATGGCCTCGATATCCCGTACGTGGGATACTTAGTAACCGACCTGGAGATACATGGGACTGTCGTACCTCAGAAAGGAGTGGTGGTCGTACGGGACGCATGCCTTGGGTCCCATCGTGCTCTGCTGGGCATGAATGTTATCTCAGAGTGTTGGGAGGAGTTGTTTCGGAACAGACCAACTCAAGCAGCCCGGACATCGGAAGGACGGGAGTGGGACCGTGTCGAAGCCGATTGTCGTCGGGTATGTCTGGCCGAATCACAAGGGAACCGCAAAAGCACCGGGAGGGTGGCTTGCCGCTACGCTTTGGCTATTCCAGCTCGGAGCGAGGCTGTGGTCCGGGTCAGGCTGCCTCCTCGACTCTATCGCCCGGAGGAGTGGGTTTTGGTAGAACCACACTCGGATTGTTCGAAGGTGGAAGTCGCTCGGGGATTGAACTCTGTCCGAAGAGGCTTGGTCTCCATCAAAGTACGGAACTCGAACCCTTTCCCTGTCCACTTGTACCGCCATCAGCGTCTGGCTCAAGTCACCTCGGTGGATGCACAGCAGGTCCGGGAGGAAGGAGGAGTCAGATTCAGTCGAGTGAGCTCGAAAGTGGTGGAAGTGGCCTTGGTGCAGACAGGACATCATGTGGAGGGAGCCAGGGAGGAGGTGCCGGCCCATCTGGGAGGAGAGTCCCTATAGGGAGAGGGGCTGGAAGAGGAACAGAACAAACAAATTCTGGCTTTATTGTCAAAATGGCGACACCTGTTTTCCACCCATGACGAAGACTACGACCGCACTGACGCCGTTAGGCACCAGATTCCGACTGGAGATGCCGTGCCCAGTAGAGAGCGTTACCGGCCAGTACCCCCCACCTTATATTCTGAGGTCCGCACCCTCTTGCGGGGGATGCTGGATAAGGGAATCATCCGGGAGAGCAGTAGCCCCTGGGCCGCACCAATCGTGCTAGTGCGGAAAAAGACCGGCGCATGGAGGTTCTGTGTGGACTACCGAAAATTAAATCTAGTGACCAAGAAAGATGCTTTCCCGCTGCCCCGAGTGGAGGACTCCCTCACTAGTCTTACGCAAGCGGCTTGGTACTCTACCCTCGATCTGGCCAGTGGGTACTGGCAGGTGCAGGTGGAAGAGAGAGACCGGGAGAAGACGGCGTTCACCACCCCCTTTGGGCTCTATGAGTGGGACCGTATGCCGTTCGGCCTTTGCAACGCCCCAGCCACGTTCCAGCGGCTGATGCAGCGTTGTTTGGGTGGTCAACTGATGGAGACGGTCCTAGTCTACCTGGATGACGTAATCGTCTAGTCCCCTGACTTTGGGTCCCACCTCCAACACCTTGAACAAGTCTTCCGCTCCCTGGAGAAGTATGGGTTAAAGCTCCAGCCGGACAAATGCCAGCTCTTCCGGAAGGAGGTGAAGTTCTTGGGCCACGTCGTAAGTGCTGCAGGGATTGCTGTTGACCCGGAGAAGGTGTTAGTCGTCCAGGGATGGGCTGCACCAAAGACCGTGCACCAAGTCAGATCGTTTCTGGGCTTCGTAGGATACTACAGGCGGTTCATAAACGGCTTCTCTAAGATCGCCAAACCCATAAACCGGCTGTTGGAAGGCACGGGACGGCCCCGAGGCCGGGGGTCTCCTCTAGTCCAGTGGGATGCAGCGTGTGAGGCTGCCTTCCAACAACTTAAACAAGAGTTGCTCCAGGCCCCGACCCTAGCCTACGCCGACTTCACTCAGCCGTTCATCTTGTACACCGATGCCAGCAATCTGGGTCTGGGAGCTGTACTGGCTCAGAAGCAACAAGGGAGAGAGAGAGTTATTGCGTATGCCAGCCGCAGTCTACATCCGACGGAGAAAAATGATGCCAATTACAGTTCCTTTAAGCTTGAGTTGCTGGCTATGAAATGGGCACTGAGTGAGAAGTTTAAGGACTACCTGTGGGGAGCAAAGGTACTGGTCGTAACGGATAACAACCCGTTGGTGTATCTCCAAACCACTAAGCTGGGGGCAGTCGAACAGAGGTGGGTGGCACAATTGGCCAACTTCGACTATCAGCTGCAGTATCGGCCGGGGAGAGAACATACTAACGCCGATGTGCTGTCTCGACTCCCGGAAGCTGGGTCGGTGAGTCATACACCATCATTGAGCGGGGAGGGACTGATGGTGGGCGTGGTAGAGGCGCCAGGTCAACCGCCGGCTGAACCCCCAGCCCAGTGGGGATGGGACCCGCAGCGTTGGAGGAGGTGGCAAGAAGAGGACGGAGATGTGAGACTGGTAGGAACTTGGCTGAGGCAAGGAACGTGGCCCGAGGGCGGGGAACGCCGGGCCCTGACACAGATGGTACGAGGACTGCTGGGACAGAGAGAGAGACTCTGTCTAAGAGAAGGGGTGATGTGTAGGTCCCTCCAGGACCCGACGTTAGGCGAAGAGATCTGCCAGGTGGTGGTCCCTGAAGGACAGCGTCATCCCTTGTTACAGGCCTATCACGATGCCCTGGGACACCAGGGGCTGGAGTGGACGATGTCCCTGATACGGCGACACTTCTACTGGCCTGGGATGGAGGGAACCACGAGGACTTACCTCCAGGGGTGCCCCCGTTGTATGCTCTTCAAGGCAAGGAAGGAGGTGCGGGCTCCGTTGGTGCCGATCCGAGCCAGGGCCCCACTGCACATCGTGGCCATGGATTACTTGACGTTGGGCCGGCCGGTGGACCGCATACAGAACATTCTCGTGGTGACCGACCTGTTTACTAAGTACGCTTGGGCCATCCCTACCTTGGATCAAACCACTATCACCACCGCCAACGCCTTATGGAAGTCGGTGATCCAGCCATTCGGGTGTCCCGAAATCTTCCATTCGGACCAAGGTCCTAACTTCGAGTCCCGAGTAGTCCACGAGCTGTGTCAGCTGTATGGGTGTAAGAAGACCCACACGACCCCATACCACCCGCAAGGGAACGGAAGCTGTGAGAGATTCAATCAGACATTGTTGAGCCTACTGGGGACCCTAGAAGGGGAACAGCAGGGCCATTGGGTGGATAAACTTCCGGCGTTGGTCCAGGCGTACAACAATAGTGTGCATGGCACCACCGGGTATGCCCCGACCTACCTGATGTTCGGGAGGCACGTGAGACTACCTACCGATCTGCTGTTGGGGGCCACGTCAGCAGAGGAAGGGATCAGCTTAACAGAATGGGTGGCAGGGCACCATCAGCGTCTCCACGCCGCTTACGAACAGGTCTCGGGCCGGATAAACCAAGCAGCTGTGAAGAACAAGAGGTTGTATGACCGGACGGCACGAGAGGCACCGTTATTGCCAGGAGAGAGAGTTCTGGTGAGGGATAACCGTCGCCAAGGGAAAGGGAAGTTGAGTGATCGGTGGGAGCCACGCCCATATGTCGTCCAACGTCAGCCACATCCCGATCAGCCTGTATACGCCATTCGTCCTGAAGGGAGAGCTGGTCCCGAACGAGTGCTACACCGAAATCTGATCCGCCCATGTCCTAACTACCCGAAACTGGTAGCAGACGATCCTACGGCCGTAACGGCACAAATGCCCTCGTTGGTAGGGTGGGCAGTGATCCCAAGGGGATTGGGCCTAGAGCCCCGTCGAGTGGACCTGGCCTCGCCACCGAGGCGGTCCCAGCGGAACAACCGAGGCCAGCCCCCAGCGAGGTATGGAGACTTGGGTTACTGGATCCTGTTCTAGGGACTAGAACGGTTTGGCAGGGGGGTATGTCACGAGGTGACGAAAGAGAAGCGGAACTGTGTTCCGCTCGGAACGGTGTCGCTGTAACACCGGCCCACTTCCGGGTCGCGCATTATGTCACAATAACAACACTAATGACCGATTGACATCTGGTGCGGAGAGTTTGATGTGGCGATCTGCGAGAGGATTATGGAGGCGGAGCAACCATATAAAAAGGGAAGTACAGAGGCCATGGGGGTGTTGTTGATTCCTCCTGTGTGTTCTTCCCTCGGATGTTTGTCCTTCTTCGGGTGCTGTTCTATCCCTCGGATGTTTGTCTTCTTCGGATGTGTTTTCCTTTGGACGTGTTCCTCGAGAGAAGTGGATTTTCCCTTGCTACTGGGCTGATGTGTGAAGGTAACTGAGGATTATTGTGGGGTTTGGCTGTTCGGCTATGGAATGGATCTAGTCACGATCAAGTAGCCCTGAATGGAGATGTGGGAGAAGGAATGAGATTTTGTTGCGAGAGAATCAGTGAAGATCAAGCCGCGCCTTATCCTTGGAGGACAGATAAGTACTATGATCTGAATATTGGTTGCATACATGCACCTGCACCGAGATTGAACATAATTGTGAAGCGAACTAAGCACGAGTGTCGCGCCGCTTGGGAGAGTGTGTATTGCGTGATTCATTGAACCCCTGTCTTCTCTTCTGAGTGTGGGCGAGGAAGTGCCGATTCCCCGTGCTAGTGACGGAGTATCCTGACCGCCTCGCTACTGGGTGAGACCTGATCCAGCTCGACATTGGAGGGGGCGATCGTGGGGTGAGTGTTGGCCTTAATGCACCGAGTGTGGTTATGCAGTGCCTGAAGTGGAGAGTTTACACGACAATTGCTTGAAGTGGGGTGATAGAGTGTATTGAAAGTTTCATTACCTTAATTCGCCGTACACTCACCATTCCGAAAGCCTACCACTGTCCTTAAATTAACAACCCAGGAGCCCAGTGAGAAGATTTATTGTCATAACTTGGAGAGTTGTGCATGTTGTGTTGAATCACCCTGTGTACAGAGGACGGATCCCTCTGCTGAGACTTCTGGTGACGCCTGTGGAGGAAGAAGGGGACATTAGCAGCATCTTTCATCGGTTCCACCGAAGCCTCCCTCTCAGCCGTAAGCCCCCACCAACGAACAAAGAGTACATACCTGTCCTGATCATTCCCTTTGTCCTATAGACAACGGATCCCTCTGCTGAGACTTCCTGTGACGCCTGTGGAGGAAGAAGGGGACATTAGCAGCATCTTTCATCGGTTCCACCGAAGCCTCCCTCTCAGCCGTAAGCCCCCACCAACGAACAAAGAGTACGTACCTGTCCTGATCATTCCCTTTGTCCTATAGACAACGGATCCCTCTGCTGAGACTTCCTGTGACGCCTGTGGAGGAAGAAGGGGACATTAGCAGCATCTTTCATCGGTTCCACCGAAGCCTCCCTCTCAGCCGTAAGCCCCCACCAACGAACAAAGAGTACGTACCTGTCCTGATCATTCCCTTTGTCCTATAGACAACGGATCCCTCTGCTGAGACTTCCTGTGACGCCTGTGGAGGAAGAAGGGGACATTAGCAGCATCTTTCATCGGTTCCACCGAAGCCTCCCTCTCAGCCGTAAGCCCCTCCTACCTGCTTGGAGTATACCTACCTTCCTGGTAGAAGGTCCCGCCCGGGCCAACAGCCCGTCCGCACAGTGCTACGTCCCTCCGGCCCCTCGACAGAATCCAGTTCTACTGGAACCTGGGGAAAGTGTTACTTACCGGAATACGCACCCACTTAGGAGGACCGCTGATCGGCTCCTCGTCTTGCGTAACGGCCCGTGCTGCCTGAAGAGAACTCCACGCCTTCCTGGGTGTCCAAGGCCCGGTCCCGTCCTGGCGGGGGGAACACAGAGACTTTCTTTTTCGACTGATTTTACTTAATAACACTTGTTCAACTTTTGTTCTTTTGTCGGTCTGGTTCCTTCTGGTACGCTCCTCGGGGTGGTCCTGGGTTTCAGGGGAGGGTGCAGCCTGGCTTGGCCCCCCACCGACCTGTGACAGTATGCTTTAATGTTGTTGTGTTACAGTATAGCACGTAGTTTGTGTTTATCATTGGCCGAATGCTTTCATGTTGTCATGTTTTGTGAGGACACGCAGTCGGTGAGAGCTCTCATTGGCTTCCTGCTCTTTATCATGTTTTGTGTGAACATGTGACTTTAGTTATGTTTGTATGTGCCACGTGTTCTCCCATCTAAAGTCTCAACCCTGCCCATCTTGTTATTTGATTAGTGCTGATTTGCTGTTATCTGATTTGCCCCACATAGGACCTGTTCCATAAAGAGTGCTGAGAAAACTGGGGATTAAAGTCCAACACCTGACATGAATTAACCTAAATAATATGTCTGGCCTGAAGCAGTTACATAAAGGTTATTTGAGGTTCACAAAATCTACTAATTTGAACCAGGTTGAGTCATTATACTTGTGTTTGCACATTATTCTTAAGCATTCTTATTTTACATAATTTTATACAATACAAATAAGTTTTGCAGATCTTTAGGGTTTTAATAATGTTTTTCATGCTTGTTCAATAAACCATAAACAATTATTGCACATGCAGATGTGGCCAGAGCAATAAACTGCAATGTCCGTAATGTAAGACAGTGTTTCAGGGAAACAGGAACGACAGCTGATCGTCCTTTCAGTGCCAAATCACGTAGCCATCTGTCAGGTCACCTTTATTTATAGTGCTTTATACAATACAGATTGTTTCAAAGCAGCTTTAAATGTGAATAATGTGAATATGAGGGACATTTGGGAAGTGTATTTAGATTATTCAGCAGCATTTTAGGACACTGGGATACATCATATAGGCTACTGGGATAATGCATGGGGAAAATGGAAAATTAAAAGGACTTAAAAGGTCAGGTGTAAAATGTGTACCTTGAAATACAATGTAAGTTGCTTTGGATAACAGTGTCTGCCTTAATGCATAAATGTAAATGTAAAAGAAAACAGGCCAAATTCACTTCACTCAGTACCATCAAGCGTACTGAGATTCAATGGCCTAGAAAATTCAATTGAAAAGAAGTCTTTGTAGGGGAATAACGGTTAAGCTACATAAAGAGACCAATATCCTCAATGAAGACCAGGGGCCTGTTTCAAAAAGGAGGTTAAGTGAAAACTCTGAGTAGCCTATGTTAACCCTGAAATGAGGGAAACTCCGGGTTTTCCGTTTCAGAATGGGAGGTACAGTATGTCAAACCCGAGAAAGCAGGGTAAGTCAAGTCCGTTTCTGAAAGAGAGGTAACTTATACTCGGAGTCAGTTACCATGTGTAATAAAGTCCCTTGTTTGTGAGTGTGAGAAGGAAGGAGACCGGGGTCGGCTGACTGAGGATCGTGGGTATTTATTAAATAAACTCAAATCACAATCGCGCCACATGCACGTCAAACTCAAAACTCAATATTCAATACTCATTCCACTATTCAAATTACTCGGCAGCATTAGTCTTTCTTAACCTTAACCTTTCTTTTTTTTTAAAAAGTTCTCTTTCAACGTCCCACGAGTCCTCAGTCCTCTCTCCCTGTTGCATGTTCCAGTCTGGCTTAAATATGGTCTCCCCAAGCCAATTACTGTAACGAGACACAGGTGTAAGTCATTTTGCACTTAACCCACTTACCACCGCTCGTCTCTCCACTCTCTCTCCCGTCGCAGACCTCGCTAGACCACGCCTCCCCCGCCACATACCCCCACCGCCCGACTCAGGCCGGGGAGCCATCCGGCCTGCAGTCCCCCCCCCCCCATTCCTGGAGAGGAAGTCAGCCACAGCCATCTGCGCCCCCGGCCTGTGGATCACCTGAAACTTAAAAGGCTGTAAAGCTAGATACCAACAGGTGATCCGCGCGTTGGTGTCCTTCATGCGGTGGAGCCACTGCAGGGGCGCGTGGTCCGAACAGAGGGTGAACTCCCTCCCCAGGAGGTAATAGCGAAGGGTGAGAACCGCCCATCTGATGGCCAAACACTGAGAGCTTACGACTAATGTACAGCACCGGGTGGTCCCCTCCTTCCACCTCCTGGGACAGGACAGCACCCAGCCCCCTGTCCGACGTGTCAGTCTGCAACAGAAAGGGAAGAGAGAAGTTAGGAGAGTGCAGGAGCGGCCCGCCACACAGAGCAGCCTTAACCTGGGTAAAAGCCTGTTGGCACCGCTCCGTCCACTGGACCGTATCTGGTTCCTCCTTTTTAGTGAGGTCAGTCAACGGGCTGGTGAGGTCCGAATAGCTAGGAACAAACCTTCTGTAATATCCCGCCAGCCCCAGGAACTGCCTCACCTCCTATTTGGTCTTAGGTCTGGGACAGGTTGCAATTTCTGCTGTCTTGTCAATTTGGGGACGCACCTGCCCATGACCCAAGTGGAAGCCCAGATACCTTGCCTCCACCCGCCCAACTGCGCACTTCTTTGGGTTGGCCGTTAGCCCCGCCTGTCTCAGCGGCCCGAGGACGGCCCTCAAATGCTCCATATGCCGCTGCCAGTCATTACTATAGATGATAATATCATCCAAGTAAGCAGCGGCATATGCAGTATGGGGCCGTAGAATTCTGTCCATGAGGCGCTGAAACGTGGCGGGGGCCCCGAACAGCCCAAAAGGAAGAGTCACGAATTGGTGTAATCCAAACGGCGTAGTAAAGGCTGTTTTTTCTTTGGACATGGGACATAAGGGGATCTGCCAATATCCTTTTGTTAAGTCCAATGTCGAATAAAAGCGAGCCGTACATAACCGATCAAGCAGCTCGTCAATCCGCGGCATTGGATATGCGTCGAATTTCGACACTGCGTTCACCCTGCGATAGTCCACACAAAACCGAACTAAAACTATCGGGCTCGCCCAGTCACTGTGGGACTCCTCGATTACTCCCATCTCCAGCATCGCCTCTAATTCTGTCTGAACCACTTTTTTTTGTTTTCAGGCAACCTGTATGGCCGGCTGCGAACCACCACACCCGGCTTTGTCTCAATATGGTGCTGAATCAGATTAGTACGACCAGGTAGAGGCGAAAACACGTCTGCAAACTCTGTTTGCAATCATGTGATGTCAGTGAGCTGCGAGGGCGAGAGGTGATCTCCCCCCGGTGCCAGGGCGAGGGATTTTTCTTTAATAATCACTTCTGGCCCGAGATCCTCCTGTCCGCTCACTGCTGTCGCAAGCAACACTGACTCCTCCTCACTCCATTTTTTTTAGGAGATTGAGGTGGTAGATTTGCCGTGAATCGCTTCTGTCTGTTCGAACTACCTCATAATTGAGATCTCCTATTCGCTGTGTGACCTCAAAGGGTCCTTGCCACTTTGCTAATAATTTGGAGCTGGAGGTTGGTAGTAAAACGAGCACTTTATCTCCCGGTGCAAACTCTCGGAGCTTAGTTCCCCTGTTATACAGCCGGCTTTGTCTGTCCTGGGCCTGAAGCAAATTCTCCATAGAGAGCCGCCCCAGTGTATGGAGTTTTCCTCTCAGGTCCATGACATACTGAATTTCATTTTTGCTATCCGAGCGTCCGTCCTCCCAAGTTTCTTTTAGGACGTCTAAAACCCCCCGGGGCTGACGTCCATAAAGAAGCTCGAAGGGGGAAAACCCCGTGGAGGCTTGCGGGACCTCGCGCACAGCGAATAAGAGGGGTTCTAGCCATCTGTCCCAATTTTTCGCGTCTTCTTGTACGAATTTACGAATCATTGTCTTCAAAGTGCGATTAAATCGTTCGACCAGGCCGTCCGTTTGTGGGTGATAGACGCTGGTGCGCACCGATTTAATGGCCAATAATTCATACAATTCGCTTAACGTGCGTGACATAAACGCGGTGCCTTGATCCGTGAGAATCTCTTTTGGGATTCCCACGCGGGAGATTAAACGAAACAGGGCGTCCGCCACACTTTTAGCCGAAATGGTGCGGAGCGCCACTGCCTCAGGATATCGTGTTGCGTAGTCTACTATAACTAACGCAAAGCGATGTCCCCGTGCTGATCGTTCTAATGGCCCGATGAGGTCCATACCAATTCGTTCGAAGGGGACCTGCACAAGAGGTATAGATGCGCCGGGTTACAATGCGCCGTCTGGAAAAGCATTTCCCGACGGCTCCGGGGTACTAACAATTGGGTTGTATCTTCCTTGGTCTGAGTGTCTTGGGTCACTCGATACAACCTGTCTTTAATAATGGCAAAATAAGGATAGGAGAGCACGCGATCAGGTTGGAGAGCCTGCCCATCGATGGAACGGACCTGTTCAAACGCATGTTTGAGCGTCTCGTCCTGAGACTGCTCCAGGGGAAAGTCATCACAACTGGAGAGGTTTAGCCTCTCCAGGCCGCTCGGTTCCTCTGAAACAGTCGCACTGGGTCCAGGCACAGCCTCTCCCACCTGAGCACTCGACCCCCCTTCCCCGCCTTCTTTTTTTTCCCAGAGACATCCGCTGTTAAACATCCCAATAATTGTTCAAAAGCTGGCCAATTCGTTCCCAAAATTAGCGGATGTCGGAGGCGCGAGCTAACGGCCACCTCCACAGAATGGTTTTGTCCCCTAAATTTAATGGTGATGGCTTTCAACGGGTATTCCACTATATCCCCGTGCACACACCTCACCTTAACCATGCGGCCCGTATCCAATGCCCCGGATTGTATCAGGCTTTGATGGATGGAGGTCTGGTTACAACCTGAATCCACCAAGGCCTGATAAGTACCCCCCCTTAATACTCACAGGTATCTGGTATAACCCGGCTTGATTGGGGGCAGCCTGCGGGACGTCCGGGATCCAGACCATCGTTCCCACCTCCATGACCGGGCAGCGGTCCACGAAATGCACCAGTGTAATAAAGTCCCTTGTTTGTGAGTGTGAGAAGGAAGGAGACCGGGGTCGGCTGACTGAGGATCGTGGGTATTTATTAAATAAACTCAAATCACAATCGCGCCACATGCACGTCAAACTCAAAACTTAATATTCAATACTCATTCCACTATTCAAATTACTCGGCAGCATTAGTCTTTCTTAACCAGAGTTCTCTTTCCACGGTCCCACGAGTCCTCAGTCCTCTCTCCCTGTTGCATGTTCCAGTCTGGCTTAAATATGGTCTCCCCAAGCCAATTACTGTAACGAGACACAGGTCACAGGTGTAAGTCATTTTGCACCCTAACCCACTTACCACCGCTCCTCTCTCCACTCTCTCTCCCGTCGCAGACCTCGCTAGACCTCGCCTCCCCCGCCACACCATGGTAACAGTTTTATAACTCTCTTTAAGTCTCCTCCCCCTTTTTAAAGCATAAGCGATGTTTAAATACTTCATACATTCATTCATTCATTCAAGCTACAAAAATAATCTTAATGCAATCTGAATGCAATCTTATTTTTCTTACCCCATTGGCAGATTATTTATAAGAAAAATGCACTCAGGATTTGTGAATCAGTGGTGTAGAAATCGGTTTAAATGAGGAAACATTAGAAGAACTACGTAGTTATTCAACCCGAACTTCCATCGCAAGGACAACTTGAGCAGGACCTTTCTCAGTGATACACTACTCAGTTTTAAGTAGCTACATTATGAGATGTTGCAACTGTAATTCCTCACCATCAGCATAAAAAAGGGTATTTCCATCAACAAACCGCTGTGTATATTTCTAATTTATTGTGGTGCACATGTGGGAACTGTAGCAATAACAGCGCATAACTTACATTAGCCAAGATAACGTGAATGACTGATGTAACATAAACGTTTGTAAAACAAATCTTGCTCCATCCTTAATCTTTACTCAAAGTAGTAAGAATGGCAGACAATCTGCATTAATACACAGTTAATAGTGGCCCACAGGGGATAAGCAGAAGTATTTCAGTAAGACAGTAATAACGTGAGTTAGCCAGTTAGGAGACCTACACAATATAAAACACAAAACTACCTGTTTAATACATCTATAATTATTCATATGTATAAGTTGTGATTCTGAGTCGGTAAAATGACATTTGAGGGCTGGTCAAGTTGTTCGTGGGCGGACAATGTACAACATAGGCGGGTGTTATGCAAATGTATCTTAGTGACGTAGAACCATAAAGCAGTCGAGTCGAGTTTTTACTCAAATATACCCGTCACGATAGCCTCGTGGGCAACTGAGCTGACATGTGCTACGGGTGACCCAAGTTCGAGTCCCTGCTCGTGGACATTTCCTGATCCGATCCCTCCCCTCGCTTCCTGTCTACTGTTCTATCTGAATAAAAGGCGAAAAAATTATATATATCGTATATTGCTTGTGTGTTTCGAAGCCACTCATAATGAAAATGTAATGTACATTTCTTGATTCTCGTCGCTTGATAAACTTAAGGTTGAGCCACTGTAGTCACTTGGACTATTTAACGATGTCTTTACTAACTTTTCTGGGCTGGCAGACATCAATTACCTTGCAGCCTATGAAGGAGTGATCCAGCTCTCATATTTCATCAAAAACATCTTAGTTTGTGTTCCGAAGATGAACGAAAGTATTACGGGGTTGGAACAACACGAGGGTGAGTAATTACTGACAGAGTTTTCATATTTGGGTGAACTGGGTACTGAGCTGACCCATCTTTCAAGAGCAGATTTGAGTGGAGTCGGTAAAATTAGATTTGAGGACTGGTCAAGTTGGTTGAACCTCCTTATTGAAACGGGCCCCAGGAGTCAAAGTTTAAGTTGAATCAGTTGACAGAGAGTTTACTGAAGACAAAGTTTCCACAGAAGATGATCCAGCCTCAAACTAACTTGAAACATATCATATGGATAAGTGAGTTTATTTGATCAGACCCCAAGTTGTATTGGCCAAATGTTCTTGTGTAGTCGTGCTGTGCATGGCTCGTGTTTACCATTGGTTGTGTGCTTTCATGTTTTTGTGTTATGTGGAGCATGTGTTTTCATTGGCCTTGTCTCAACCACGCCCTTCTTATCTGATTCTTCTTCATTCTTCTTATCTGATTGTTATATGATTATTGGTTAATTTGCCCTACTTTCTTTCCCTTTATACCCTTTCATCCCCTATTTATTTCTCCATGTTCTCAGTCCGTTGCCAGTTCGTCGTTGGTACTCGTCCTGTGTGAACCTCTTTAGGTCATCCCATAATTTCCAGTCCTGTCCTGCCGTGTCCAGGTCGCTCTCGCCAGCCGTGCCGGTGAATCCTGCATTTTGTCCTCGCCTCGGGTATAGTTTTTGTTTGTTTTTTATTTAATTTGATCAATTACTAAAGCAAATAATACTTTGTATTTGAGTCCTCTCTACATCTTTACCCACAAACCTGACACAAACAGACTGAGGACGACAGCAGAGAAGAAAGCATCTGAAAGCAAACGCTTATAGGATCATGAGACTTTACATCATTTTCAGTTTTCTGCTTTTTGCTGGTGAGAAATTACAATTTAACTTAAATTATTATTGCCAGCAATTTTATTCTAAAACTTGTAAATGAGTCTAATGCACAAATGAAGCAAAATTAATTTTGACAATGTTTATGTTCTAAAATGTACATTTATTTTAATTACATTTAAATAAAAATTAAATATTGGTGAAAAAAAAAAATATTCCACATATTCTCGCAAACAATAATGAGTAGCCTAAAGATTTGGGTTTTACTGTTAACATTTTTAAATTTGAAGTTTACTGATGTTTTGTTGTGTCATTAAAAAAAAAAACACTGCAAAAAGAGTAAACATGTAAATGAACATGCAAAGTAAACCTTGCAAAAACAATCCAAAATACAGTAATTGTGCAAATTAAAGTCTTAACATGTGTCTCTTTTTCAGTGATTTGCAGCTCTTGTGTTGATGCTAGTGGAGGTATGAAATGTTAATTAAGAAAAAGACAAAAAGACAAATATAAAGACAGTCAGGGAAAATAAAATAACACAAAATCTTTTCATTTCAGTGACATTTGGCCCACTCTGCAGTGGTAACGCAAGTAACCGTAAAAGAGGATGTGATACAAAGTATGGCTGTGGAAACTATGGAGCCAGCCGGTAAATTCTGTTTTTGATCATGTTGCTTCTGACTGTCTATAAAGCTCTATTTCTCAAGCAAATTTGATCTGACTTTTATTTTCCCATAGCTCTTCCCAGAAGTAATTGATGACACATTTAGCAGATAACACATTTTTAGTATAGGGTGTGCTAACATTGATCATTCCTTTGTTTTGAGTGTTTTACAAGTTTGACAACCCAACAGCTCAACTTTACAAAAGATTTTAATTCTGTACCACAGACATCATACTAAAAAAATAAAATCCAGCATCATTAACTCATTCTCATGTTGTTTACAACCAATATGACCTTCTGTCTTTCATAAGAAACATAGACGATATTTTGCAGATTGACCAGACTGATTTTTTCCATGCAGTGGTAATTAACGTACTAATATTATTATTCACTGATCAGTTGTCACAAGACACACTAAAACGAATGAAATTTGATGTCACTGATGTCAGATCTTGATTTATTGGATAATGTTTGAATGTACATTACGATTTTAAAGCTATGTGAGTAGTTTTTTTTTTTTTGGATCAACTTTTTACTTAATTTTGGTCACAGGGAGTAAATGATGATAGGACTATTCTTGTTATGCATGTTTGTGCTGCAGTAAGAACGGGAAACACATGGGTCTTGACATTTTGTGTGCTGATGGAGCCACGGTTTATGCTCCATTTGATGTGAAGCTGAACGGCAAAGCTGCACCATACAGAGAGAACAATGCTATCAATGATGGCATTAACTTGAGCGGAGAAGGTGTGTACCTTCTGTTAAATATTCTAAATCATGTATATCAATGTAGCACACATTTATTTCATAGATATGTTTAAAAATAACATGCATGTCTGATAAAATACTACTACTAATAAAAATATAGGACATAGGAGTAAGATTTTATACACCAAAAGCATAATCACACAGTAATCTCATGTCTGTTTGGCAGGTCTCTGCTTCAAGCTGTTCTACGTTAAGCCGGACCGTTACACCGGGACCCTAAAGAAAGGGCAGAAGATCGGAAGTCTGCTCCCAATGCAGAGCGTTTTTCCAGGCATCCCCTCCCATGTTCACGTTCAAATGTGTGACAGATCAGATCCCACCAAGTATTTCTGATGCCGATAGAGTTAATGACACATGCAATGGCAACCATCAAACCACTTAAAAATATTATGCCATTTATATCAGCTTCTTACCTTTATGCTGGTGCCCAGCACTTTGCAATCTAACAATAAAGTTTTGAAGACTGTTATGTTCTCAGTGTCACATGTCTAAATGGCAGGGTAGGTGAAGTATCTTCACATCCTGATAGCAATCAATGAGTTAAGTGGTGTTAAAGTATTTATATGCATAAATAAGGCTTAACATGTTTGTCCAATCATTGCAGTTGGAATAATAATAATAATTGACTAATTATGCTAGAATTTCCTTTTTGAATTTTCAGAATTTTAGGCTAAACTAACTCTTTAATTACCATACACACATTTAGCTGAAGTCTATTTGGTACAGTTTGTCAACCACAGAGAGCGACAGAAAACCGTGTGCAGCATTTGCTATTTGAGCATGTGTCAAATTGAGAGCAGGATGTGGCCAGAGGATGTGGCCAAAATGTAATGCAATTTTTATTGCCAACACTGAAGACACCTGATGTTAACAAGCAGAATCACTGAAGGAGAAAACCGTCATTTTAAAGTAAAGTTAACCGTAAATTCACCATTATGGAGATCAGTGTTTGCTTTAGTTGGGCTTTTGACCCTTAAATCATTAACTTTAGATTTTGTTTGGCTTCTGTATCTGAGTTATTACAGCCAGATGAACAATAAAATAGTAAAGATTATCTGATGGTGTTGGTTATGTTTTAACATATTCGTTATTTCACAACAATTTGACCTGAATCACTGAACTCATATAGAGCCCAATTTCTGAGTTAGGTTTACATTATTAATTATAACAGCACTGGCCTTGTACAGCATAATATTTGTAACTTTTTTAACACATGGTGTTGTTCGGATCCCAGCACTTCTGTCTAGCTCGGTTTTCGGTTTAGTGCTGGGGTTTATACATTCATGGTCCATGCTTCGTCTTTCATTGTGAGTATGCTTTAATGTTGTTGTGTTACAGTATAGCACGTAGTTTGTGTTTATCATTGGCCGAATGCTTTCATGTTGTCATGTTTTGTGAGGACACGCAGTCGGTGAGAGCTCTCATTGGCTTCCTGCTCTTTATCATGTTTTGTGTGAACACGTGACTTTAGTTATGTTTGTATGTGCCACGTGTTCTCCCATCTAAAGTCTCAACCCTGCCCATCTTGTTATTTGATTAGTGCTGATTTGCTGTTATCTGATTTGCCCCACATAGGACCTGTTCCATAAAGAGTGCTGAGAAAACTGGGGATTAAAGTCCAACACCTGACATGAATTAACCTAAATAATATGTCTGGCCTGAAGCAGTTACATAAAGGTTATTTGAAGTTCACAAAATCTACTAATTTGAACCAGGTTGAGTCATTATAGTTGTGTGTGCACATTATTCTAAGCATTCTTATTTTACATAATTTTATAAAATACAAATAAGTTTTGCAGATCTTTAGGGTTTTAATAATGTTTTTCATGCTTGTTCAATAAACCATAAACAATTATTGCACATGCAGATGTGGCCAGAGCTATAAACTGCAATGTCCGTAATGTAAGACAGTGTTTCAGGGAAACAGGAACGACAGCTGATCGTCCTTCCAGTGCCAAATCACGTAGCCATCTGTCAGGTCACCTTTATTTATAGTGCTTTATACAATACAGATTGTTTCAAAGCAGCTTTAAATGTGAATAATGTGAATATGAGGGACATTTGGGAAGTGTATTTAGATTATTCAGCAGCATTTTAGGACACTGGGATACATCATATACTGGGATAATGCATGGGGAAAATGGAAAATTAAAAGGACTTAAAAGGTCAGGTGTAAAATGTGTACCTTGAAATACAATGTAAGTTGCTTTGGATAACAGTGTCTGCCTTAATGCATAAATGTAAATGTAAAAGAAAACAGGCCAAATTCACTTCACTCAGTACCATCAACCGTACTGAGATTCAATGGCCTAGAAAATTCAATTGAAAAGAAGTCTTTGTAGGGGAATAACGGTTAAGCTACATAAAGAGACCAATATCCTCAATGAAGACCAGGGGCCTGTTTCAAAAAGGAGGTTAAGTGAAAACTCTGAGTAGCCTATGTTAACCCTGAAATGAGGGAAACTCCGGGTTTTCCGTTTCAGAATGGGAGGTACAGTATGTCAAACCCGAGAAAGCAGGGTAAGTCAAGCCCGTTTCTGAAAGAGAGGTAACTTATACTCAGAGTCAGTTACCATGGTAACAGTTTTATAACTCTCTTTAAGTCTCCTCCCCCTTTTTAAAGCATAAGCGATGTTTAAATACTTCATACATTCATTCAATCATTCAAGCTACAAAAATAATCTTAATGCAATCTTATTTTTCTTACCCCATTGGCAGATTATTTATAAGAAAAATGAACTCAGGATTTGTGAAATCAGTGGTGTAGAAATCGGTTTAAATGAGGAAACATTAGAAGAACTACGTAGTTATTCAACCCGAACTTCCATCGCAAGGACAACTTGAGCAGGACCTTTCTCAGTGATACACTACTCAGTTTTAAGTAGCTACATTATGAGATGTTGCGACTGTAATTCCTCACCATCAGCATAAAAAAGGGTATTTCCATCAACAAACCGCTGTGTATATTTCTAATTTATTGCGGTGCACATGTGGGAACTGTAGCAATAACAGCGCATAACTTACATTAGCCAAGATAACGTGAATGACTGATGTAACATAAACGTTTGTAAAACAAATCTTGCTCCATCCTTAATCTTTACTCAAAGTAGTAAGCAGACAATCTGCATTAATACGCAGTTAATAGTGGCCCACAGGGGATAAGCAGAAGTATTTCAGTAAGACAGTAATAACGTGAGTTAGCCAGTTAGGAGACCTACACAATATAAAACACAAAACTACCTGTTTAATACATCTATAATTATTCATATGTATACGTTGTGATTCTAAATCGGTAAAATGACATTTGAGGGCTGGTCAAGTTGTTCGCGGCGGGACAATGTACAACATAGGCGGGTGTTATGCAAATGTATCTTAGTGACGTAGAACCATAAAGCAGAATCAATTACCTTGCAGCCTATGAAGGAGTGATCCAGCTCTCATATTTCATCAAAAACATCTTAATTTGTGTTCCGAAGATGAACGGAAGTATTACGGGGTTGGAACAACACGAGGGTGAGTAATTACTGACAGAGTTTTCATATTTGGGTGAACTGGGTACTGAGCTGACCCATCTTTCAAGAGCAGATTTGAGTGGAGTCGGTAAAATTAGATTTGAGGGACTGGTCAAGTTGGTTGAACCTCCTTATTGAAACGGGCCCCAGGAGTCAAAGTTTAAGTTGAATCAGTTGACAGAGAGTTTACTGAAGACAAAGTTTCCACAGAAGATGATCCAGCCTCAAACTAACTTGAAACATATCATATGGATAAGTGAGTTTATTTGATCAGACCCCAAGTTGTATTGGCCAAATGTTCTTGTGTAGTCGTGCTGTGCATGGCTCGTGTTTACCATTGGTTGTGTGCTTTCATGTTTTTGTGTTATGTGGAGCATGTGTTTTCATTGGCCTTGTCTCAACCACACCCTTCTTATCTGATTCTTCTTCATTCTTCTTATCTGATTGTTATCTGATTATTGGTTAATTTGCCCTACTTTCTTTCCCTTTATACCCTTTCATCCCCTATTTATTCTCCATGTTCTCAGTCCGTTGCCAGTTCGTCGTTGGTACTCGTCCTGTGTGAACCTCTTTAGGTCATCCCATAATTTCCAGTCCTGTCCTGCCGTGTCCAGGTCGCTCTTGCCAGCCGTGCCGGTGAATCCTGCATTTTGTCCTCGCCTCGGGTATAGTTTTTGTTTGTTTTTTATTTAATTTGATCAATTACTAAAGCAAATAATACTTTGTATTTGAGTCCTCTCTACATCTTTACCCACAAACCTGACACAAACAGACTGAGGACGACAGCAGAGAAGAAAGCATCTGAAAGCAAACGCTTATAGGATCATGAGACTTTACATCATTTTCAGTTTTCTGCTTTTTGCTGGTGAGAAATTACAATTTAACTTAAAGCATCACTGCCTGCATTTTTATTCTAAAACTTAACTTGTAAATGCTGCTTATGAGTAAGAAAGCTATTGCACATGTTAGAAGTATTGCACAAGCATAATTCATTTTGAAAATGTTTATATTCTAAAATATACAATTAATCTGTTTAAGGCTAAATTAAATACAGGTTTAAAAGAAAAAAAAATATTCATGTTCCAGGAAACGAAAATGAGTATTAAGATTAAGTTTTATTGTTACCATTTTTAAATAATTCACACATGCAAATTAAAATGCAAAGTAAACATTGCAAAAACATAAAAAAAAACTAAATACAGTAATTATGCAAATTCAAGTTTTAATGTGTGTCTCTTTTTCAGTGATTTGCAGCTCTTGTGTTGATGCTAGTCGAGGTATGAAATGTTAATGAAGAAAACATACATACTGACAAATATAAAGACAGACAAGAAGCATAAAGTAAGATGAGTTAAAAATATATATATTTCTATTTCACAGTGAAATTTGGCCGCCTCTGCAGTAGGCCAAGTAACAGTAACATTAAAAGAGGATGTGATAGAAAATATGGCTGTGGATATTATGGAGCCAGTCGGTAAATTCTGTTTTTGATTATGTTTCTTCTGATTGTCTGTATATAAATCTCTATTTCACAAACAAATGTTTTATCTGACTTGTATCTCCTCATAGCTCTTCCCAGAAGTCATTGACGTCACATTTAGCAAATAACACATTTGTAATGGAGGTGTGCTAACATTGATATCATTCTTTTGTTTTGAGTGTTACCACACAAATTTGACACAACCCAACATTACAAAATATATTTATTCTGCATCATACACTCTTAGAAAAAAAATGATAAATAGAGTTCTATATAGAAAGGTTCTTTATTCAATTTTAATAAATCCTTTATGGCAAATGGGTTCTATAAATTAGACACACTAATACATTAAATAAATAAAATTCATCACCATTTACTCACCCTCATGTTGTTAACATACTGTATGACCTTCTTTCTATTTTGGATACTGATCAGACTGCTTTTTTCCTTTTAATGGAAGTTTTGGAAATTAATGTAATACTATTATCAACTGTACAATTGTCACAACAAGACACACAATAACAAAACAAGTTTGATGTAACTGATGCCAGACCTTGATTTATTGCATTATGTTTAACTGCATATTAAGATTTGAGAGCAAGGGAAAGAAGAATGACTTTCTACTTAATTGTGGTTATGTGTGTTTGTGCTGCAGTGGGAAACAGAAACATTTGGGTCTTGACATTTTGTGTGCTGATGGAGCCATAGTTTATGCTCCATTTGATGTGAAGCTGAACGGCATATCTAGGCCATACTCAAAGAACAATGCTATTAATAATGGAATCAACTTGAGCGGGCAAGGTGTGTAAATGTTCAAATACTACTATACTACTAATAATAATAATATAGGAATAAGATTTTGTACATCAAAAGCATAATCTTATATCTCCCACATAATCTGTTTGGCAGGTCTCTGCTTCAAGATGTTCTATGTAAAGCCGGACCGTTACACCGGGACCCTGAAGAAAGGGCAGAGGATCGGACGTATGCTCTCAATGCAGAGCGTTTATCCTGGCATCCCCTCCCATGTTCATGTTCAAATGTGTGACAGATCAGATCCCACCAAGTACTTCTGATGCTGATGGAGTTGAAGATCACCTGCTATCATCAAACCACTTCGAAATCTTCTGCCATCACTCTGAAAAGTAATACAGGGACTTGTTAAAAATAAATTCCATGTTAAAATTATAATTATTGATTTAATTAAAACTTTTAAGTTGCAAACATTATTTTTTGAGTTCTGTTGGACATAATAATGTTGATCTATACCTTAATATTGTGTGTACTTTAAACTCAAATTTCTGAGTTAATTGATTGATTGTTAATTTTTTGTTGTTGTTTTTGTTGAGCCAACACATTTGTTTTAGTGAATATCAGCTTTATTTCTGGTGCTGGTGCCCAGCACTTTGCAATCTGACAATAAAGATTTAAAGACTATTATGTTCTCAGTGTTTCATGTCTAAAATAGTGCCATCATAGCAAATCATCCTTTTTTTTTTTTACAATACAAAACATTGTCTGCTAATTACACACTGATAATTAGTAAATGAAGTAAAAAACTATTAAACAACATACAAATCTCTGTATGAGTGGCTGTGTGCTCTTAATAAATGTTCATGTTTAGTTTGAGCCGACCTGCTTATTTTGTTATGTTGTTTTGTGTAGTGCTCTGACCTCTATTCCCGGCTCTTTGTAGCAACCATTAATTACACATTTAGCTGTAGCAAAGTCACTTTCAAGGAAAGTCTGTTCACTTAGCGACCATATTTGCAACGCCTCCGGGCAGCTGTTTCAGGCATCCAAGACCAAGTTCTATCTATTAAATGGGGGAATCCTGAAGTCCAAAAAAAAAACCTGCTTGCTGAACTCATTAAATAACATATTTCAAGTCAGCAACAAAATCTTATGAACTGTCCAATAAATCCAATCCAACAAATTTGTATGCGCATAGTGCTAAAAAGCGTATTTTTCAGGCTAGACCAGCCAATGCGCATGTGCAGTCCTAAGCGCAAGTCTCAGGTTTCTATGGGAACCGGAACTGCAGTGATGCAGTGCAGTGAAGCAATGACTTTACTTTGTGGGACGTATTCCGCCATATTGCGCATTGCAGTTTCTCCCATTCATAACAAGTAATAGGAGTGTACTATCTTTGTATATCTAAAGTCGTTGCCTCTACGACTTTAGATATACAAAGGCTCTACGATTTAGTGAAACGATTGGTCATTTTCTAAAAATAAATAAAAATTATATACTTTTTAACCACAAATGCCCGTCTTGTACCATCTCTGAGATGCGACCAATGGGGTAGCCTAATATCAGCAGGAAACTGAAGCTTCCCCGGGTGCCGCCATTGATTAGCAGACCACCACTGTTAGCATGCCATGGACTCCCATTCATTTTGGCGTCACTTTGACAGCGAATAATTAAAACTAATTTTTTTTATTTAAAACCGATTTTTATCGTTGATATTATTACATTTGAATTCTAATGTAGAATGCGGTCTGATAACAGACCGCTGCTAAGTAGTTATAACAGACCGTTGCCATGAAAAACAGAGCGTTGCCATGAACGCAGGATTCTAACCGTAGAGACAGAACGGACTATTTTCTTTAGCGGAAGCCATATAGTTTTTAAATCAATAAATTCCTTTTTAAATCAATATTTTGTGTCAAATTATTGATTTATTTGGTAGGTAGCCATGTAATAAGCGGGATAATGTACAGCGAGTTGGTTGTTATATCGAATACAACTCCCTTCAGGCTGTTTAGACCCCTCCGCTTCGTGTCGGGCTCATAATCAGCATGTCGGGAGTTGTATTCGCTATAACAACCGCCTCGCTATACATTATCCCATACATAATGTCACTATAATCGTTATGGAACTTTAAAATCGTTTCATAGTGACAAATTATGGTGTACATCAAGTCTAGCAAATATATTCAAATGTAATTTTTTCTCATTACCACCCATGGCGGTTGGTTTCTATTTTCCCATGGATTTATCCCAGTGTCCGTCTTGATATGCGGCTGAATAATCTGTAGGCATACTGTTGAAAAGCATGCCAGTGGACTAGAAAAACATCCAAATGTTCCTCATATTTCAAATAACGTTCATAATGGCTTTCTATTAGGTTAGTCCTGTATTTGTTTTATCATAACCCATATCATGTTCACACATTAAATACAAGTTAAATTGTGGGTTTGGTGGTATCAGGATTGGCCACAAGAGGGAAGCATAGTACACAGACGGGATTCGGGAACCAGCTTGTGTCATGCATTAATATTTAATTTGCCCAGTTAAGCAGCTTAAGAGCATTATTCACCCTCTGCATTATAATTAGTATTTTACAGTATTAGACCTTTCAGTGCATAAAATCTGTAGGCCTACTAATATTATCATATAATATTATTTTCTTGAGATATTAACATTTTTCATGTTTATTTTTATAGATGTTCGTTATTTTTTCAAATATTTGCAATTATATTATGTTAAAATGCAGTATTGTAAAAAATTACAGTACCACAATACATTTTTATTACTGCTAATAGTTTATTTTCAAATGTATACATTTGCATATTAAATAAAGCAAGAATCTAAAATGAAAATGGTAACATTACCTATTAAAAATCATATATATTTGTAGTAGTGCTGTACATTTTGAGTCATGTCACATAGCACCTGGGGGCACTCCATGTACAACTGCTTGTCCCCACAAAAAATAAAATAAAGGATTTTCAGTATCAGAGTATAGCTTTGCTCTGCTGAGACCATAAACCTTAGTGACAGTGGAGAATGTCTGGTCAAACCCGCCAACTGTGCGATTTACTTCTACACCAAACATTTATCACTTTCCAAGGGTTTCTTTATGTCCCAATCTCTCTTCTGTCCTCTCACTCTTAGCGCTTGGTGTTGTCCCATCGTAAGGACATGAACGTCCTGTTGAGAACATGATGTACTGTAGTGCCATGTATCCTCCTCAACCTCGGAATATGGACTTATAGATCTTGTCAGAAGATAAACAGATTCTTCAGCAAGCTACATATACGGTTTCTATTCTATTCTATTCTATTCTATTCTATTCTATTCTAGCATATATTGTGAATATAAAATATCAGGGCAGGTGCATTATTACTAAAGTTTATTTTTTCTTATTTGTTTTAAAATAAAATGCCTGATGTATCCAGATCACGTCACATGCAGTCTGCTATTATGATCAAAACTATATTCATCCCTTTATTGGATCTTGCCAGCTGTCTTCATTCATGTCTCTCCCTACTGTTACTCTCTAATTGCACAGACCAAACTTTCATCCGTTCCATTACATATGATCAAACCAGGACACAGAGAGTTCCTCTGGGCAGTGTGAATTCATTTACATCAACTCGTTCTTATTCATTGGAAATCATGGCCTACTGTGCGGAGCTGACTGTCCAGTTTTGATTTTACCCTCCATTCATTCTGCAAGCAAATCACAAATGTCCATCACCGGTGATTATATGTTTAAATTTCAGCTCACAAAGAAAACGTTGACAAGGCTAGGCAATTTATCCTGCTCCAACTGTCCTGAAATAAGATAATAATAATCTATTTTCTGACTCAGGAATATCTTAAAATCCATTTACAGAAATTCATTTGATTTGCCGTTCTGTCTGCATTGCGTTCTTTTTTCCCATCTATATGTTACTGACCTCTCTCTTTTCACAGGGATACAGAAGTGTGGGCATAATGAACAGAGATAATGACAGAGGCATTAGTGTGTATTGAGGTGATTATGAATATGAGACCGATGAAAAAGTGAAGGAGCAAGAAATGGTGAGAGAGCCTTGAAGGGTTTTCTGTATTCGATGCAGATGAGTACAGAGTGTTTGTGTTTCAGATGTACTCACATAAAGTAAAACTATAAAATACTTATTTTCCAGTTTAATCGGCAAAACCAACTTTAAGGAAGTCATTTGTTGGTTGTGGGCTGATTATAGCAATATTTCAACCAATGTCGTGAATTGTTTGTCCAACCAGAAAACTAAAACTTAGTTTGATTGCATTTGAATATATTTGCAATTCCATTTGGTGCAACAAACAACAATTCTGCAACTCTAAAACTTTTTGGGATTATGATTCACCCTGCTTTTAATGAATATAAAAATGGACAGATGTTATTGTAAAAACAGGTTACCGGTAGATTGATCAATAAAAAAATAATCTTAAGGAAGAACTTTTTGGGACTTTAGCTTATTCACAGTCCATACATACCCTTCTCATCTCCGTGCGTGCTGACGCAACCACCGCTAGCATAGCTTAGCACAAAGACTGGAGGTAAACGGCTCCAGCTAGCATACTGCTCCCAATAAGTGACAAAATAACGCCAACATTTTCACTATTTACATGTTGTGATTTGTATAGTCACAGCGTGTACAAATAACAAGGTCACATGATGAGACACAGCCATCATCTAACCGTATACATACTGGGAACTATATTCTCAGCAGGCGAAGCTACTTCTGCGGAGTGCTTAGCGCAACACTCTGAGCAATCTCTCTGCTCCTCACCACGTGGCTTCTCAAGTGCTGTGAGCAAATCACTCCGCAGAAGTAGCAGTGCTGTGTCTCATGTGACCTTATTATTTTATTGGGAGCAGTATGCTAGCTGGAGCCGTTTACCTCCAGTCTTTGTGCTAAGCTAGGCTAGCGGTGGTTGCGTCAGACAGAGTTACGGCACGCACATAGATGAGAAGGGTATGTATGGACTTATAACTCTGAGGGATACGGTAAAGTCCCAAAAAGTCTGCGTGTTCCTTTAAGTAAAGGAAAAGGGAAAAAGAAGAAACGGACTGGAGAGCTGTATTCCCTGTGTGCTGGATGAGACAGATATGAGATTAGCAGAAGAGTTGGCTACAGCCTTGCTAATGGATTTCTGTTCTGCAATAAGAAGCAATGAATGGCAGTGGGACTCGTGTTTGCCTGCTCGGCAGAAAAGCCATAATCCATCTCCTACTTTATTACACGATGGATCTGCCATCCAGGCCAGGTCATTGAATAGAGTTGCCTACATGTATTGCCCTGACTGTCACCGCTTCAATTAATGATTGAAAAAAAGGCCAAAAGAAAGGGAAAATTTGGTTTCCATCGGACTGGAGCAATCGCATCTGATTCTGATGAGCTGCTGTGCTGTTAATTGCTGGGCCTTGATAGATGAGTCTCTTAAGGCTGTTTAAATAGGAGAGGATGAGGTTTTTGCAGTGTTGATGTGCTTGAGTGGGTTAAAATTATGGGCTTGCGACATATTATCATTATTCCAGAGAAACTGGTGCTTGAAGAAACATGTTTTGTACATTGTTACATTTTATAAAGCCTGAAAAGAAAATGGTTATAACAAGGTAGACACTGCTTTCAGGAGTTTTGTAAATGTCATTTTGTGGCAAGCTGTCACACGTTTTATATTTTTGTTTGTCAAAAATAAATATAGAAATGGTTTCATTATAATATAATTGAAAATAATGTGTCTAAGAGTCAAAAGGTCAATTTGTGTTTAATAAATGTTATTTAAAGGAACATATTTTTAAAATAGTGTATTTAAACTAAACTTTGAACCTATAGTAGCATTAGATAGACTACCGCTCAAAAGTGTTTTTGAAAGAAGTCTTTTATGCTCACCAAGTAAAAATGATCCATGATCCTTCCAAAATCATAATACACCGATTTGCTCAAGAAAGATTATTATTATCAATGTTGAAAACAGCTGTGCTGCTTAATATTTTTGTGGATACAATTTTTCAAGATTCTTTGATGAATAGAAATAACAATTACTTTTTTTTTATTTGAAATAGAAATCATCTGTACAACTATAAATGTCTTGACTCTAACTTTTGATCAATTTAATGCATCCTTGCTGAATAAAAGTATAAAATTTTATCAAAATGGTAATGCAAATTCATATAGGATAAAGTGTGACAACTAACCTCAGTCTCGCTACTATTGTGCTATTGTAAAGGTGTAAAATACACAGTGTGCGGATATTTATGCACTTAAAATGCACACTGCTTCTCTCTGTGACACTTTAAGCTGCCTGTATCTCAGATATCGTCGCAGCTTCTCTTTTTTCACGGACTCTCTGACCTGTCGTCCTGGCTCTTGGGCAGTCATTAATTACACATTTAGCTGAAGTCCATTAGTGTGCGTCAAAGCTGCACTCTTCCCAAGCCAGCAGAGGAAATAAAAAGGAAAGAAAAACTGAATGAGAGTATGTATGTGTGAGATAGAAGAGAGAGAGAGAGAGTTCTGTAAACATTACTCAGATGGAGGTGGCCATGGGCAGACTTGCTGCAAAGCCAGCTCTCCTCTGTTCTTGTCTGTGGATGTGACATTAGCCACTGCTTTAATAACAGAAATATAAAAGCTAACCCTCTCCCCACTGGCAGTGAATAAACCTTGCAGCTCGGTTCTATTTGAAACGAAATATTACTTTTGCTTACCCCTTTCCTTCTCAGACATTCAAACACAAAACGTACCACCTGCCATCTATTTTATCCTGTGTTTCCAAGCCAACATGACTGTCAATAATAATAATATGAAGATCAATCTGTGCTTTTAATGCACATGACTATACTGGCAAAGTCACTCAATAATAAAAAAAAAGAAGCTTGTTCATAGTATTTGCTCAGTTAAGATGGTTCTAACCCATGTCTTTAAAGTCTCTCCAACAATTTTAATTACCTTAAAAAAGTAAAATATAAAAGAGCAGAGAGGTCATGTTATAAGGTCTGCATAAGTATTAATTAATCTAACAAGGATTTTGACATTCAGGCCTCGGGCTCCTCTCCCTGATGTACACAAGGGCTGAATTACACCACAGAGTGGATTATTCCTCGTTGGGGCGGCGGTGCCTCCTTCTCTCCAACTTTAATTAAGTTTTCAGTAGCCCGTTAATGAGCAGGTTTATTAGCTGCAGGATACAGACTGATTGTAGAGGGAGAGTTGGCTACCGAGGACTCCCAGTCTGAGTCTTTGGAACGAGCCAAACTCTCCAAACTGATTTCTGTTCGGTGGAGAGTCCCAAAGATCTACTTGTTTAGTAACCACACATGCCCTTCTAGGTCCTTAAAGCATCTTGATAGAAAGTTGGCATGAGCGGTTGTAAAACAGAGAAAACATTCTATATCGAACAGCATAAACTGATGTAATAAAGATTTTTAGAACCTTGTTGCTCTGTTTTTTTTAAAAGCTGCAGTGTATTGATAATGTTTCCTGAAAGAAAGAAAATAATCTGTAAGGAAGATAATACAATTATTATATACCATTTTCTTTTAGCTGATTTGGGCTTGTCCCCTTGTAAAACTCTTTTGAAAACTTTTAACAGGTTTTCAATATTATAGCTACCAAGGTTAACTAATCGTGGAAAGTGTTGATTATATAGCATTTATATTTAGATCTACCTACACATAAAAGGGTTGCAGAGCTGAACATTTTAGTCGATCACAGTCATGTCTGTTGAAGGATCAATGAACTCTTTAACAATCAGACAATTTAAAATTTATCATATTTTAATCAAACAAATAAATGTCATCGGTTTTTGTATGTTTCACATCTTATAACCTGTATTTTGATTCTGCAAATGACATTTGCAGTTCAGCTGTATTTGTTTTAGGGCTGTTTTCTCTTTCTGCTTTAAGTGGCTGTAGAGTGTCTGATGTTTACAGTGCTGGTATTGATTTGATTCTGAGGTCTAGTCCACAGACTCAATAGCAAGGGCCCGTGGCTATTGAACCACACAGACGGAGTCAGAGCGCGCCTGTGCGGCATGGAAATAATGGCCCTGGGTTACCAACACAGGAGTGGAAATGTTAAAGCGAGGTGAGCAAGGTTAAATCTATACTCTCAGTCAGTCTGTACAAACACGGCACACGCAGGGGAACATAAGGACCAGCGGCGATAAAGCAAGATGTCATAAGGGGGGTAAACTAATTTACACATGCATACACATGCACAAAAACACAAGCTTTGGTCTTTCGTAGAAGTGCTTTAGTGAACATTTACAATTCTCACTTAAAAATGTTAGCTTGGATAAATTGCCTTTTATATATGCTTTTGTGCGTAAGTGTGTGCGACTGGACATATGTGAGAATAACACTGGGGAATAAATCTGTGTTTCGGTCCTGTAATTTTGTATTTTTGTGTTGTGTTATTTTATAATCTAACCTGTATATTATCCTAAAGCTTCCGTTAATTAAAAAAACAGCATTGCCATGATTACCGTAACTATTGGGAAATATCTTTCCGTGACTGACCAGAATCAAGTATTCCAGCAATTCAAGCAATATGGAGGCTTTGTTATATCATGCCAATACCCTGTCGACAACGGCAAAATGTTAGATCGGATGGATCTCCACGTCAGAAATATCAGATGTATTAGATCTGACCCTGGACGCTGAATCACTGTCAGAATATATACTTCTTCTATCAGCCAGAGAGTTTGACTGAGAAAGCCAGGGTAGAGCAGAAGCAGGAGATAAAGTGGTGATAATAAAAAGAAAAGAGTTTATTGAATAATCTTAGAATAATAAACTTGCGTACAGTATGTTCAATGCTCAGACTTCGTCTGGATGTTTCATTGCTCAATGCTCAGACTTCCTCTGACCAGTACAAATCCAACAAGTGTTATTATACCACAGCAAAAACAATGGAAAATGACTGCTTCACAACATCGTCCTGTGACGTTAAAAACCTTGAAATGGAGACATTCTCTCTTATCACTAACTCATGAAGACAAACAGCCATTGAAACCAAACAATCACAATAGAAAGGAAATAATAAGTAATAACAAACTACATATATGACAACTACATAAATGACGAATGATTATAAATGATTATAAAATGAAATCATATAAAAACAATAAAACACAACACAGATGTATGGTTGCTCTCTCAAAGTAACACACACAGATAGTTATTGAATATCCTTCAGCTTGTTTCCACAGAATATCTTGAATTCAATTTATTTTTCTTCCCCCATTGGCAAACAGTTTTTTTCTTGTTTTAAGCATAAACCTCACTAAATGTGTTAAACTTGTGCTAAGACCAATAAAAAGCTACAGTACATTACCCTGACATCATCATACTCAGATTATAGTCAGAATATGAGTCTGATACTGCTCCATTGGGCTGTGATTATGGGGCGTGTTTCAACCGAAACAGGAAAGAAAATGCCTCTGCACTCAAGTGGATAAAGATCTACAACCAATCAGAGCAACGTAGTAAGTGACGTATGTTGAATGCCTTGATCGTGGTTCTCTATTCCTCTTTTAAAATGAATGCGCTGTCGATATCTTCTATAGCAGACGTGGAATCTACACATCTAAATTCTCCAGCGGCAGCCATCTCTGTTGTAAACTAATTCAACCCAAAAGCTCTTTCATGACGTGGATGATTACGTTATTGTTGATGATCCGTCCATCATCGTATAAAGCCCGCCCTGACAATTTGATTGGTCCAAACAGCTCTGGTTCGAGCATAGTTTCTCCACAACGGATCAAGCCCAGACCGAACTTCCCGACCTCAAATGTTGTGGCTGGCAGTTCGGCTGGCATCCAGGTTAACAGTAGCCTACATGTCATTACGTAGGAAATCTTAATATCGTACAAATTTTTGCTTTAAGAGTGAAGAAAATGATTTATTGCAGTGCAAACCTGCACTGCAATAAGTTTTCGAAACCAGGAACCACAGCCGAAGGATTTGCGTGGGAGGTCAAAGGTCATGCAAGAACTTGTTTTCCTGACATCTCGCCACCGTAGTCACAGCCCACTTTCTCTCAGTGCTGAGCATCACGGCTATATAAAGACAACATGCGGGCGAAATGGGACTGTGTGTCATTGTGTTTAGGTGAGCTGGAGTTATAATACTGCACAGTGGAAAAAGAGAATTTGTATGCAGTAGGTGTGAGTGGGTCTAGGTGTTCCTAAAAGTGCAACTGTTCTTGGACATGTTCTGATATTTGGATATTTTTATGGAGAGTCTGTCTGAAGGGTGCCATGTGGGAATGCTGTGTTTGTGTTTGTCTTCTGAGGACTCGGATGTACAGACACAGAAAATCAAAGAGAAGAGATGAAAACAGCTGAGGCACAGGTAGCCGTGGGCGGTTCAGCTGCTACTTAGAGGTCTCATCTTTTCTGTCTCTCTTGCTCTTTCTTTCTCTGTGTCTCTATCACACACACACACATACACGCACGCACGCACGAACACGGATTCTGAAATTATATTGAGAAAATAAAATGATAACTGAATAGCATGACTGTATAATGTATATATGTTTGTCTGAAAAGCTGTTTTTCAGAATATCTGGCGTGGACAGATCTCACTTATTACCTTTGAAATATACTCCATACTCCATGTACACGTGAAACAACATTTTTGGCATGCTCCACTTTGACTTTCTTTTGCTTGCCATTTTAATTGAATGTACCTCGTGTACCTTAAATGTACCTTTCCATGAATCGTTATACTCAAAAATGAAAATTATTTATAAAAACTGAAGCTTGAAAAACAATGCTCTGAGACTATCCGATCCATGCACTGTATTTCAAGACTTCGTAAAACAAACAATAGCTATCATATAACACTTAGTCATTCAAATCATCATTCAAATTGGTTTGGTGAACTGGATAAACCAATTTATTGAAAAGATCAGACTAAAATTATTGTTTTGTTTATCAAAAGTCACATCAGTCCTAATTAATTTCATAGCATTTTAATACTTTTAAAGCAACACCAAGTAGTTTTTCAACCTTCATAATATATTTCCAAGACCCTCGTGATGGTACATCAACTTAAAATTGGTTGAATGACACGTCTGCCATAGCCTGAGGGCTCTGTATCGCTTTTACTGGCACTACGGAGCTTCGGGGTTCGGGTAGTAACCCGAGCACAAAAAGAACTGCAATATTCGACTGCTTTACAGCATACCTCATTTCCCCCACCACCCCCCACTTCCTCAAATTCAGACGTGAGAGCCCAAATAGCATTTGTTTGCCGGCTGGGATAGCGTCTTTATGTTGTTGTCACGGCCGAAGCAGCAACTAAACCGAAGGAAGCAAAGGTTTTGTCGGAGGAGACTAGGAAGAGAAAAAGGGAGAGTGATAAAATCAAAGACCGGACGAGGATCAATATTGGTCCAGCGTTCACTCGCTGGCGTGAGCTAAAGGAGGAGGAGGGGTGCCCGACCGATGCTGTCGGACTAGTAATAGCTACATGATTAGACGGACAAAATCATCTTTTAGGATAACTATCATAATGACTGCAGGCTGATAGTCATGTTTGTTTATTTATTTATTTTTCTGGTGAAAGTGTCTTGCCTCAGGCTATAATGCATATAGATTTTTCAAATTTGCAGATTCATCTATGGTAGCTTGATATTATAATATTGACGATATATGGCTATTACCTACCACACAAACATTGAATTGAATTAGCATATCCATTATGTAAAACAGTAATGACGCTAGCTTGTAAACGTGAGCTACGTGATCTTTTGGCGTTTGAAAAAAATAAAACCCATGAAATTATATTCACATGACATGCTGACATATATGCCACTGTACCTGTGATGAAGACATTTCATACGCAACGCAGGCAGTCTGCCCAAGACGTGAGAACTCCTTCTGCAGAGTTCGGGGGTATCGGCTTGTCAACAAATGCACGTATATCCCCTGCTGTAACCATGACAGATTTTGCGACAGTAGTAGAAGACAATACTGTTTCCCAACTGTAGGGGGACCCCGAGAGCAAAAGCTACTTGGTGTTGCTTTAATGGTCAAAATTTTCTAGCGGGTTTGAAACAACAGGGGTGAGTAAACATAATCCTTTAAAAAGGCCTAATAAAATACCTATTGTGCCCTTTTACAGTCTTGATTTTTGTGTGTGGGTCTACTAGAATAGGTTTTCATGCTTGAATGTTCAAAAAAACATTCTTCACATATTTTACATTGTTGCATCAACTCTCTTCCTAGTAAGTTAGAGATGCTCCGTTTTGTCCTGTCTCTATGAAGCTCCTCCTTCCGAAAAGCACAATGTACTCTGATTGGTCAGGTGGATCAGTGTGTAGTGATTGGTCAACCGCTTTGACTGTGTTTCGGAAATGTCACACTCCTTATCATAACCGCGAGTTTCAATACTAACGCAACTCAATCAGCATTTTTTTTTGCATATGACTTGGGAGAGAATTTTGATGTGTATGTTCTTGAAAAAAAAAACTCTCAAGACTACAATCGAGACGTTTCAGGGAGCTCAGAAACAGTGCTTACTGATATAGAGAATAACTCCCTTTGGAGTGACTTTGTGCTTTGTGATTTTTCAGACCTCTTTCATGCTCAAACAGAAACATTACTCACTCAAGAATGTAGGAAAAAAAAACTTATGTCCTCTTAAATCTTATTAGTTTGGGAATACTGCAGTTAAATGTTGGTTCCTCACACTGCCAAAACCATTCACAGTCTACTCATACAATCCATGTTTGACTCTTTGTTGTGACAAATAACCAGTCGGCATGTCTTGAATCTCACTAGAGCTGGTGTTGTGGACACAGAGCTAATGGATAATGCATTTAACATTAAGCGGCACAGCACGCAAACAGCTTTTGGTGTTGGTGAAGTGAGAGATGTGGAAAAAGAGTGGAGAGGAACACAGAGCTGTGGGTCTTCTGAGTTATATTAAAACACCCAGTGAGACCTTCCACCTTTTGGCATTCTGTTCTCCATATCTCTCTCCTGGCGTGTTATTAAAATAACAGAACTCTGAACGGACTCCATCGAGTGTGGAAGTGGGAACTTGCTGAACCCATTAGACAGGTTAATTAGTACAAAGGGCCAGGGCTCAACTCTGAATGCACTCTCAGATGGCCACCAAAAAAAAAAAAGAAAAGAAAAGAAAAAACACCCCGGTCATTGAGCTTCGTTCCGCTCTGCATGAAAACCCTCATGGTTTTCTCCCAGGCTGTTCCTTCACAGCTAAATGTCAGTTGTCAATCAAGTGCAGGGGATCACATTCAACATTAGCAACCTGTGACATGGCCATCATTTTAATCATTGTCCTGCTGTTAATTTAGGACACATTATGAACACAATTTAATTATTTAATCTCATAATTATGGGTATAGGCCTGTACATGTATAAGGAGTTATGCATGGCTGATATACAGATCATTAAGTTTAAACCTCAAAAGTTTAAAGATTGAATTCCTCTATTTGCTTTCTTCATAATATTTACATTATTAGACTTATCTCACATTCCAGATAATCTTAAATTGGCACAGGGAAATCAATGCGTCTCTAGGGTAACCATCAACTGATTTATAGTTGTGTGACACACTCACACACTCTGATGAAATATTGTTTTATGTTATTATATTAAATGTTATTATATTATAAATATATATGTGTATCTTTTTACATATCATCTTAAAAAAAAAAACTTTTGAATAGCTGTGTAAATGTTTGGGGTTGGTAAGATTTTTTTGCATATAAAGTCTCTTCTCACCACGACTGCATTTATTTGATCAAAAATACACAAAACAGAAATATTGGCAAATATTATTACAATTTAAAATAACTGCTTTCTATCTTAATACATTTTAAAATGTAATTTTCAAAAGTTTATTTTTTTTAGTAGTTATTTCTCTTGTCTTCAGTGTCATTATCCTTTGGAAAACCTTAATTTGGAAAAGCTTTTTCAGGATTCTTTGATGAATAGAAAGTAATGAAAAAAAAAAAGCATTTATTTAAAAGAAAAAGAAAAACCCAGGCTTTGTGGGGTTGGAGCCTGGTTTATTTCATTTGCCAGTCCCTCTCTCAGCATCTACCCAAAAGCAGATTTAAAATTAAGATTGAAGTCTATAGTAAGCAAGATACCATGTTTTAGTCAGACAGACCTGTAATGATCGCTTTAATAACCACCATCTGCCTGTGCCGAGGGACTTTTGACTCCATCAGTATTTGATGAGACGGGGGCTTTGGGGGATAAGTAACAAGAGACCAGCTTCTTTAGACACTGTGGTGCACAAGGGACTTGCACTCTAGAATGTTCTGCCACACATTAGCACCCCTTTCTCAGATTCTCTGAAACCATTGCATAGCATCAACAGCAGAGATTGTGCAAAATAAGACACATAAGGTCACCGTCTGAAGGCCTTCTTAAAGGTGCAGTAAGCAATTTCTGGTAAACACTGTTGATATTTGAAATCACCAAAACAAACACGCCTAGCATATCTTAGTTCTGTGAAACACAGCAAGACCAACGATACTCATCGAGAAGAAATAAAGCAACCTCAGGCATCCGTTTTCAGACTTTCATCTCCTCAGTTCTCGCGCATGCGTCATGGCGCTTTCGTGAACTCACGTCAGAGGCTCACACAGAAGAAAATTAATAGTTGAAAAAAGTCGTTATTTTTGTTGTTTTTTGCACACAAAATGTATTCTCGTCACTTGATAAACTAAAGGTTTAGCCACTGTAGTCACTTGGACTATTTTAACAATGTTTTTACTAACTTTTCTGGTCCGGCAGAATGAAATTGCCTAGAAGCCTATGAAGGAGTGAGCCAGCTCTCAGATTTCCTCAAAATATCTTAATTTGTGTTCCGAAGAACGAAAGTATTACGGGGTTGGAACAACACGAGGGTGAGTAATTACAAACAGAATTTTCATTTTTGGGTGAACTTACCCTTTAAGGTCTCTCCAGCACTGAAAAGCTTCTCCGATATCAACGCAGATCCTTTACGTCTTGCCTGATTGTAACCCTTCTTTTTAAAGTTATATCCCCCTCACCTTTTTGTATTTTCTCTGATATCTCGCTCTTTCTCGTTCTGCTAATGTCTGTCTTGTCTGTCATGAGTGTATATACCCCTTATGCCGAGTTCACACTGCACGATTTTCAAAGTAGTCGGGTCACTGTTCTTTTCACACTGCGTGACTATCTGGGGTAACATTCAGTTGCTGCTGTGTTCACACTGAACGATGGATTGGCGACAGGAGGTTTCACACTGCATGACTTTACAAAAGAAAGAATCACTGACAACTTCTGTCTGGTCCGCAAACTACGCGAGAAGTGATAAGAAAATAACGCAAGATCACGCGTGCGTCAGACCGTTGTTCTTGTGTGAGACTCAAAGTGTTATTAAAAATGATAGCCTACAAGAAGCTTGCGATCCCAATTGTCTGTGCGCTGATTTGCAGAGAAAAGGAGAAAAAGAAAAACAGATAATGCAGGAGGAAATGGTTGGGGAGACGAGAGCAAGGATTGTGTGTTCTGCAAAGAGAGTTGGGGGTAAATAAATAAATAAAAAATAAAAATTTTTTGCAATGTGCTGCTGTTGCTGCTGGTCAAGCATTGTAGGCTACTTTGTTTCTGTTTGATATAATTGTAAATATATCAAATATTAAAATATTGATATTCTGGTCTATAACTCCTCCCCGAACTCCCCGCTGCTCTGTATCTCGCTCTCTCATTGGCTCTCTCGGTCATCGGCGATGAAGTTTTCAGTCAGAACACTTTCACACTGCAGGATTGTGAATCGCCGACAGGTCCAGATATTTAGCATGCCAAATATCTCACAGGTGTCGGCGACTCGTCGGCGATTCTCTCAGATCGCGTCTTTGATCATTCACACTGCGTGATTGTTACTCACGTGAACGAGCATCGATTTGCCTATGATTTCGGGCATTTGTCGGCGATCTCTCAAAACCTGTCGAGCGAAAGTCGTTTCACGTTTCAACAGCGTCAAAGATTCACGTTTCAATAGCGTTTATAAAACCCCACTTACTGCACAGTTTTAAAGGGTTACATGATGCATTCTGCAATGCAATGAAAAGATAAATGATTTCAGAAATGCTCTGTAATCTTTATATGAATATGTACACAGCTGCCTCTCCAACAAGGACATCTTCGCAGAACTCATTCATCTGCAGGTGTGTAGTTCTTGGCTCAGGAAATGTCTATAGTGGCAGAAAACCTTGACACTGTCATTTGAATCGCTCTTTCTCTCTTCATCTCTCAACATATATTTTCTAATATAAATGCTATTCATCAAGTTCAATAGATAACACACTCATAGTCTAGATGATAAATGCTTTTAATGATTCATTGCTAAGAGAAAAAAAGGGTAGTGTGGCATGCAAACGTGGAAACGCACTTGCCGTTAATAGATTTCAATATGCACGGCATACTAGATTATTGAAAGTTGGCTTGAGATGACATAAGTCACCCTGGTGGCAAGCAGCCAGCCAGTGTTTTAAATTTTGCATTGGGTGTTGAGAACAATCTTTGGTGTGAAGCCTCAGGAGATATCTACTAACACCCGTCTCTCTGGGCGCCAGTCTTGTCCTCTGTGGCCCTCGCAGAGATTGGCTCTGTTAATTGACCGAGGCTGGTCTTGGCTATAAAAGATGGATAAAAATAGTTGTTTCCACTAGAAACGCCGCCGGCAGTGGAGGTGTGGAAAGGCTAACACCAATGTCGTGAAGCCAGCAGTGCTCTTGGTGAGTAGCAGAGCAATTAGTGACTTCCAAGTTCCCTTGAAACTGAAGTTAAGTGCATCTTCTGTTGTGATAGCTGTCGAGGAGCACAGACCCAGTTCAATTCTCATGCCAGCACGTTCCAAAGCAAACAAAGAGGATTTGCTTCATAAGCATTTGGGCAAGTGCAGTTCCTTCTTTGACCGACAGGGGTCACTTTAAATACACTCTATAAAACACCACTGCCACGTGTTTGATTTAAAAGAGGGTTTGTGAATGGCTTTGCATTTGTACATGCGAAATAAACCAAGAGTTTTCCATTCCATCGGTGGTAACAGAAGAGCAAAAATGTATGCAATATGTTTGGAACAGATGATGCAATTTCTGAGGAAGCAACACTCTTCTGTATTACTTCGTCCATGAAGCTAAGAGAGGTGGCATGGTGCGGCAAACTATAAGAAAACCACATTTTCAAAGAATCTCAGACTGCACTACTTTCAGTGACCTTCAAAAACAACATAATTGCAAAACACTTTCACCCTCCACTCTGTTCATTGGGTTTAGTGCACAGGTTAAAAGCAAATGTCAAGTGCAGCAAGTTCACCTCATATAAGCGTAAAATAAATAAATAATAATAATTAAAAAAAACTACAAAAGCATATGCACAACGTACCTCTAAGAAAACACACTGAACTGCTAAAGAAAAGGAATTAAATGAATCTGAACACACCGGCAGAGTGGCAGTCAAGGTCATTTTAGGGCTCATCAACAGAATATCCAGCTTATTATTTACAGCGATGATACTCAGTGAAGTCTGTTATTAAGAGATTTCTCCTTTCATCATTTTTGAATAGTATAATATTTTTTCAGGAACGATGCACCTCATGTCAGATAAAATGCTAAGAAAATATGCCAGTTATGTGAAGGTTACAGGTTGTAGCAAACAGAAAGAAATGTCCAAACTAATGAACAGACCTAGTGAAGTTAGTCTAATTGAATTCTGAAAATGAATCAAAAGAGTAATGTTTTAGTGTTGCTTTATTCCCACTCATATTATTTTCAGTCTTCTTTTTTTCAACTAAGGAGACAGTTATGAGTGCACACAACCTCTTTCTATCTCTCAAAGTCACACAAAAGTGTTTTGCTCAGATCAAAGGACTAAATTCTTCTGGATAGTGAAGTATTCTTTATTTTATGCTTGTGACACATTGGCTGCATCCGAAATCGCATACTTCCCTACTACATAGTAGGCGAAAAACAGTTTGTGACAAAAGAAGTAGGCTATGTCCGAATTCACAGTACTCATAAAAGTGTAGGCAAAAAGTACCCGGATGACCTACTTCTTCCGTCAAGATTCTGAAGTGTGAATGGAAGTGAAGCGACGTAAATGGCACTGGAAGATCACATGATAATGACATTGCAAACATATGTCCAGATTACATTCATACTGCACACATTTATATATAGAAATAACTTTTTAGCGGCCGTGAAGTAATTATTCAAATTAAGTAATTTAAAAAAGTACCTATACTCAAGAGAGTATGCGATTTCGGGAAGCAGTCAGTATATTTTCTACCATTGATTGTTTGGATGTCCAGATAAAAACCCTCCTCCTTTTTGATTTTGATGTCCTCCAAAACACCTAGTTTTAACTTTACAAAAGGGGTTGTGGGTCTGTGCTGTCAACAATCAATAGAAGCTTTTTATTTAGCCTATTTTAGGTAAGGTGAGGTAAACTCACGATGCTCACACAATAAATCAAAGATAATATTAAATGCTTTTCCATCATGTTAGAATGCAAGAATTGGGGCATAGGCATGCAATGCATGCAATTTTTGGGCTTTGTGAACCAACAAGCTATTTTGAAGAGAAGAAACAGCAGGCAGAACGCCAATTAACACTTTCCACTAGCGCTGAAACTCCACATGTACCCTGGAGGACAGTTTAACAGTCTTCTAAGTCTTATATAGCCAGACTTGCTCTAGTTTTAAACTCTGAGTCTCACAGCCAGTCCCAGTCATGCCAAAAAATTGTTATGCTCTTTTATCAGGCATTGTCTCAACACACGCAGATTTCTTTCAGTTGACCTAAAAAAAAAAAAAAAAAATTGGAATGAAAACCCTTAAAAGATTTACACAGACCCCGTTGGAGATCTGACCTCCCTCTTTAATGTTCAGGTCTGTCACATTCAGTCTCTCCCTGCGCCTCCACTCCACCACATGTCGTAGAGATAGAGAGGCGATACTGGACCTTTTTGATTCAAGGTTTGAATCAATACCCTTGTCACAAACAAGGCCAAGCGATCTCATTCAGGAGGGAAAGGTCTCTATTGTGTAGAGACACACAATAAGCACAGTCTGTCAGCACACAGACATGAAAATGGCAGCTCAATCAGAGGTCATCAATGTTTGGACTGCGAGATGTGGCGGGCAGCCGCTGCGTGGAGAAGTCAAACATGAATATGAATAGCATGACCCTTCACTTTAAGGGCAGGGAACATGTTTCACATTCGGGGCTCCCGATTATGTTAGGTAGGGGAAATAAATGCGTGCAATTTTCTCCCTGCTGCAACTTTCAAATAGACCTTTCAAGATATCGTAAACCAATTTTCGTGTACTCAAAAACTGTGAAAAGACACACTGTAGCGCTCTTTTATTGCACAAAGGGACGGCAACAATTAGTCTGTGGCTTTAGTCTGGTTAGTTTCAAAAGAAAAAGCTTCAGTTAAGAGGTCTAGAGGTTCAGATTTTGAAACAAAATAGCTGGGAATAATATTAATTCCATCTGTATTTCTTCTGTTTGTAGAGAACATGTGATTGCCTCTGCCAGTACTGTGTTCATAGTTGTCAAAAGAAATCTTTTAATGCCCAGCTGTGATGAACTGCCTTCATCATAACACGAGCTGGTCATTCTCTGTGGACCGGTTGTACGTTATGCTACGGAAAGTTTTTAAGAGAAATGCCATGGCAAGGCTCATTGAGTGCCTTAATGCTGATCTGAATGCTGCCAAGAGTGTTTAAAAGGATGAGCAAGAACAATGTCTCTCGTGGGATGTTGAATATGAATCCTTCTGATGGGATGCCGGTTGCTTGGGATTTGTGTCTGAAAGCTGCAGCGTGTGATTTTTTTTTTATACTACTTAAACAGATTGCAATTTTGTTTGGTGCTGTGAGTGACACAAAACAAGAAACACTGAAAAAAGCAACAGATCTTTTTTCTTCCAAATTTTAACGTACATTCGAGTGAAACGAAAAAGTGTGGGGACTTGATTGTTGACTGGATGAAGACAAATACAAATGTGAGCTTAAGGTCGATTCTAGGAAAGAGGTGGGTTTATATTTTGAATAAAATCTTTGCAAAAATTAAACATATGGATGAATCGTTTACAATAAACTCACTAAGATGCCTTTAGGGAATAGACAGGGTGAATTTCCATTTCATGCCGACTTTAAGTGCCTGGGCCAAACCAGTGACTGGTGAAATGACTATAAGCCCAGAAAAAAAAACTTGTGTTCAGAGTGGTTATTATATTAGTAGTATTGCTGTTTAGTAAAACCTAGCCAAAAACTTCTAGTTCTTTAAACAAATCTTCAGATGCACCTGAACACATCATCAGTGATGTAACCTGGGGTCCTCGGGTGTTTCGGGTCTTTCAACATCAGACACCCTCGCTCAGGCAACCCAGCCACGGCTGATCAGACCGCGACTTGTGTTCAGGTAGCACTCGCTTGCCCCCATGGTGCTCCTCTACGAATCCAGAGCCATCTCGAGGCTTTGTCGGCTGCGTCGGTGGTGTTCTTGATGGCCCTGCTCCTTGTTGTTCCTGCAATGCCCAGCGCAGTAAAGGCTTTGTGTAGGGAGCGCCCTACAAATCCTCTGCAGCCAACCTCGATAGGCATGCATCTCGCCTTCCAGCCCTGTGCTCGGCAGTCTGTGACCAGATGTTCATATTTGGTCATCTTTCATGGGCTTCTCCCAAGCGGTCCTCCCATGGCACGGTCAGCTCCATGATGATTATTTTATTGCTGCTCTCTGAGACTAGAATGATATCTGGCCTCATAGTTGTGCTGATGATGTGCTGGGGGAATTTCAGCTGCTTCTCCAAATCCACAGAGAGTTTCCAGTCCTTGGCTGATGCCAGGATCCCTGCTGGGGCCTTCCTCCCTGCTTGTGGCTGTTCTCCTGCCCTAACAAATGCGATTGAGCAAGTGGTGTTGCTCCCTCGGCCGCCTTTGCTGATTTCTTTGCTGATGGTGTCTGCAATAGATTTCAGCACCTGGTTGTGACGCCAAGTGTAACGACCCTGGCCGAGCGCTGTTGGGCAGGAGCTCAGAATGTGCTCCAGCGTATCACGAGCTGGGCACAATTGGCAAGCCTGCTCTTCCTCTGGCCACCACTCCCACAACATCTTTGTGCCGCAGTCGAGCCTGTGCATCCAGCACAGCGGCTTGGGCGCTCCACTTCCTCCCTGTCTTCACCTGCACTCCTGCCTGGGCCACCTTTGGGTCGTTGGAGTCTCTATACATCAGCACCTCACGTGCCCGAGTCACTTTAAACTCCTCTTCCAGGGATTTCAGAGGCAACCGGAGCATTGTGGTGATTCCATAGAGGGCGATGTTACTGAGACTCCTGGGCAACCCTAACCATCTCCTGAGACAGCTGCTGACCTTTCTTTCCAAGTTATCCACCGTGGAAATGGGAACCTCATACACAAGTAGCGGCCAGAGTATTCTTGGCAATATACCATGTTGGTAAATCCACGCTTTAAACTTGCCAGGGAGGCCAGAACGGTCTGTTGCTCTTAACCAGCTGTCCAGCTCCTGGCAGGTTGACTGGACTGATACGAAGTCTCTGAGGATGCTGTCAAAAACCTTGCCCAAGCTTTTCACCGGCTGTTCTGACAATGATGGTATCCTTGCCCTTTTGATGCTGAAATTGAACCTGTCCGTGACCTTGCCCTTCTTCAGCACTAGCGAACGGGACTTGGCTGGTTTGAACTCCATCCGAGCCCACCGGATAAGCTTTTCCTCACTGGCTTCCTTGTGCTGCTTCTTGAGGGACTTCAACTCCTGTCGGATTTTGCGGATCTTTGCTGCTCTGTGGTTCATGGAGTAGGTGGTTGGCGTTGATTGCTTCTCCTCAACACCAAACCTCTCTTGAGCTAGCTGGAGATGATGGTCGTCATTGCCTGCAGCCTTCGATCCACATCTCCCTTCTCTGTTGCTTCAAGCACCTTGTCGACGTCCTCGTCGAACTGTCTCCAGACTGCCGTCTTACAGGCCTGTGGCCACTTGATTCGCGCCTTTGCCTGGGGCAGAAGACTTGGGGGAACGGTTAGTGGCACACGGAGGCTCTGAGCGCTATGTGGTGCTTCCTTGCTCGGCTCCTCCTGCGTCTCATCAGATGTAACATCTGTGCGCTGTGACACATATTCCTTCTCCAAACACTTCATCCTGGCTTGGTGGATCTTTAGGCCACGGCTGTTTTTGCAGGTTTTCCCGCACCTGCATACTGCGGTCGTTGTCGTTCCTCCATTGCCATTAGTCGGTAACCTTGGGGTCTGTCAGATTGGGGTTCTCATTCTCCCCCCCCTCTCGGGCTCCCCTGGCGTTTTTAAGTTTTTTTTTTTTTTTTTTTTTTTTTGAGATATAAAATAAAGTCACAATTGAGAGATATAAAGTTGCATTTAAGATATAATTTGCATTATTTATTTGTCTGTGGCTTCATGGTTTCAAAAGAAAAAGCTTTAAGGAGAGGTCTAGAGGTGCAGATTTTGAAACAAAATAGCCAAGAATTAGAATAGGCATTTCTGATGCAATTCTGCACCTCTGGACCTCTTCCTAAATCTTTTTCTTAATTCTCTCTTTCTGTTTCTGGAAGTTTTTACTGTGTTTGTAGAGAACATCATGTGATTGTCTCTGCCAGAGACTGTGTGTTTATAGTTGTCAAAATAAACATTTTAATAATGCCCTGCTGTGATGATCTGCCTTCATCATAACATGAGCTAGTCATCCTCTGTGGACCAGTCTTAAGTTATACTACGGAAAGTTTGTAAGAGAATTGCCATGGCAAGGCTCATTGAGTGTCTTAATGCTGATCTGCATGCTGCCAAGAGCGATTAAAAGGGCCCACAATTGAGATATATAAACTTGTCTTTAGATATAATCTGAAATGTATTTATTTATTTTTATAAAGGACTTCCATAATATACTGGTGACTGTCAAAAACAAATCATGCTGTTGTTTTTACCAAGGTGATCAATATGTGCCATTTCTTACATTTTATAAATGAAAAGGTATGTGGCATGTCCCCATAATTCACTGCTTCACTAAGCCATCTGATGTTTTATTGCATGTTCTGTGAATGTGCAGTGTGTTCAGCCACCATGTCTTCAAATGCAATATGTATTACCAGTGGTTTGTAATATGGATATTCAGTAGTGTGACTGTTTTTTACCCTCCACCTCCCTACTACAACTGATTGATAAGCTCGGCTGCATGTGTTCCCCTGAAATAGCTGGTTTTACCTGCAGTTACTCTTGCTAGTCCATGGCACTTTTACCACCCTTGGTCTGATTGCAGCAGTGACACCCTGTTATATACAGAGGTATAGAAAAAGCGAGTGTGTATTTTTTTCCTAGTTCTGTATTATGGCGAACAGACAGCACAGATCTAAAAGGGTCGTTGATTACATTTCTGTTCGCCGCTGATTGAAAACTTTTCCACGACAGTGTCTTAATATATCCCTCTGACTCATTCTGCATTATAGTGAAGACATGCTGCCTGTTCAGGCTCTCATTTCTTGACGAGACGCATGGGTTCACACATCCATGAAGCTCAACCAAATGAGCAGGTGCCCTAAAGCTCCACCATTATTTTGTAGAATTCTGACATTGAGATGAAAATAGTAAACATGCCATTCTTGTCAGCTCCTCTATGAGGCTGTTTTGATTGGTAGACAGATGTTATTCGTTAGAGTGATGGTTCCTATCAGTTGTAGGGGTTCCTGATGTCCTTCATTTTCACCCAAGATAGAAATATTTTTACGATTTCATAATGAGGTGCAGATATTCAATCAAATTTAAAGTATCCACCTCAATTAGGGGACAGTGTAGATTCTTCATAAAATGTTAACATTTGTTAAAAAAGTTGACAATGATACATTCTTAAAGAATCAATAAAATCAATTAGTTAAAAAAAAGTTTTACACAGACTTTTACTTTTTAGAGGTGGAATAAATGCAATCAAATAATTGGTCTTATATGTTATATACTGTATAAGACCAATTATTTGATTGCATTTATGTCACTTCTAAAAAGTTGAAGGCTGTATACTGGTTGTGTTGTTTTTGATAAAAAAAAACCACACATGCTCATAAGAGCCATTTGTTTTAGAATCAAAAGGTTGCACTGTATGTTCTAGATTCTTAAATTCATGTTCTAGAACTTAACAATATGAAAGTCATTCGGTTTAAATAAATAAAACGTTTCCCATCCTGCATTGCAAAATAAATAATTAAGTGTAATATTTATAATGATTAAATTTAAGACTTTAAATGGAGGGACAGAAATCTCTCAATGTCTTCATCTGTGTCTGGAAGTTGAACGAAAATCTTATAGCTTCGAAATTAAATGAGAGTGTGTAAGCCTAAATGAAGACAGAATTTAAATTTTGGGACGAATTATAGTACCTTATAAATACAGTAAGCTGAGCCTTGGATAAAAGCAACTCTATCGGAAATCATTTCGTTTAGCCTACATCAACGATACATATCGTCGCATTTTTATGCTATATAATGATACACCCATACAAATCAAACAGGCATAAATTAAAGCTGCTCTCAGCAAGCGCCGAAGTGAAAAGGCTTCAGTGATAAATACACAAGGACTGATATTTCAGTGTCAATGCATGAGTCCTCATCAGCCGAGAGATGCCTCAGAGTGACATTTTTTGGCATGGCATTATGTGCATCAAACATGGTCCTATAATAAAAACCATTTATTCATGAAATAGGATTATTCATGAGAGAAATAGCCTGTCCCCACATGAGGTTCTTCCAATTCCGTTCGAAACGACATCAACATTTTTCCAGAAAACACAGACAGAGGGTAATTTAACGCTGCAAAGAATTTTCTCTTGTCCCCTTGGACCCAGGTTTTACAGACAGCTGTTGAACTATTTGAATGACATCTTGAGCTCTCTAAGGTCAAAACTGTGTTTTATGGAATGTGCTAATATGAAACTGTTAAATGACACGGCGGGAAAACAACGCGTGACAGTCCTTTGTCAGTGAAAACAACTTTTAGCTATGTACTCTGATCTAACCTAACATTCATTCAGAACTTTCCCATTTCCGGTCACTTTCCTATTCTTTTAAATAACTTTTGTATGTGTGTCTGTGGCATGAAATATATAAAAACACTTTTTCAAATAGCAGTGAAAAACCTTTTATAGACCACCAGCACAAAAAGATGTAAAGTAAAAACAAAAAGCTGAACTTTATCTCGGACAAAAAGGGATGGATGGGTGAGAGTGTCCTTAATTCAATATGTCTGCACTTTTAAAAGCAGGACGGTCGAGAAGAAAGGAGTAGCCATTTTTAGATGTTATTGATTTGTGTAATGCTTGAAAGAACCATTTATTACAAAGGCTTATATTTTTGTAAAAGGGGGCACTTAACAGAGAACGAACATAAATCATATATCCTTGGCATTTTTTTTCCAACTCTCCTCCAGCATACACAATCACAGAAATGGATGTGACTAGTTTTATCATTTAATTGTGACTGGACTATAAATGTGGACTTGATGCAATAAGCTAATGCAGATTAGCTCGTTGCATCATAATGGGTTTGTTCTTTGTTCTCTCACTGAAATGCGAGATAAAGGTTACATGAAAAAGATATGTGAATATATATATTCTCTAACATCTACAGTCTTACAAGTCCATTTATGTGTTTTTGTATGAGAGTGAGACAATGATAAAAGGAAGAGAAAGTGGGATGAGAATAAAAAGAAGTACAGAGAAACAGTCAAACTTTTTAATCCCACTAATGCTTTTAATGATAGAGGACGTCATAGCATTGGCAGCTGGTTTAATTATGAGAAAACCAGGCAGAGCAAGAAGCTCTCCTACACACAGCATTAATTATTGAAGTGCTGGAAAATAAATAATGAAGTCAATTGCACCATTTGGGTGTGGGCGGTAGGTTAAATTATTCATGAATTCAATATTTGTAAGTGTAATAAGAAGTAAGCCGAGACGTCTTGGATAGCAAGAAAAAAAATCCCACTGTCAATTTAACTCGTATTAAGTCTTCATCTGTCTTAATGTTAAAACACAGAGGAATGTTTTGGAAAGGATGTGTTGTGTTAATACTAAGCAAACACGCACTCGCACACTCATATACAGACAGAGTAACCCATTTAAACCAGTTTTTTTTTTTTTTGTAACCAGAACCATTATTCACATTTCTGTCATGCTGAGGTTTTTTTATTAGATGAGTTACATTGGGCAGTTGTATTTGTTGTATAATGGTTTTCATAAATTATCTAAATATATACTGTATAAATTATAACCAACAAAAACAGTATAAAACATACATATTGACATTGCCATTTAAAAGAAAAGGTTACATCTGTGTCTTTTTTTAATATTTTTTTTTTGGAGCTGAGACCAGGGTCACCATAGAAACAAAGCCTTACCTGAACTATCTTTTCGGTGACTGAGTTGAGAGTGTCCTTTGCTAATTAGACAGTGTCGTCCAGACAATACTGTGTATTTTTTTCTCATAAATTTAATAAGTCCCACACTCTGCCAGATGACAGTAACATCTGGATGCTCTAGTCATTCCATGGGTCCAATTGCAAGAACTTAATTGGGAAGTAGTTTGAGTGTGCAGCCATAACAAGAAGACTAAATGCAAGTATAAGGAGACTCAGCAATATTCTTCTAACTGAATATTACTGGGGGGAAAATCCTACCCTATCTAAAAGTATATGCTTCTCATTAGTGGTAAAATGCAATTTCTCTGTCTCCCTCCCTCTTCTTTCCTCATCACATCCATAAATAGACTGATGTCGGGCATGAAACAAGACATATAATGAGAAACAGAATAGTATGAAAAAAGCATACTGAAATGAACTGAACCATTCAGTACATATCCTTCTTTTAGAAGAAGATTAACTTTTTTTTTTTTTGGAGTACTGCTTATAGGCACATGAATTAAAATGGTTTACATGATGAAGATTAATATACAAAATTCTTCATTTATTCAAATGTAAGCATATGCTGCAGTAGACGTAGCAATTAACGTTATTATGATTTATTTAACGTAAAACCCATTAATAATTCATTTTAGAAACATTAACAAATGCAGAGTTTGCTGATACACCAGCCTGTTCTCATTTATTAATTTTGCATTTA